>CM060670.1:7377292-7577292 GCA_030686955.1 Odontamblyopus rebecca | reverse complement strand
CCTCTCTCTCTCTCTCCCTCCTCCCTCCATTCTTCACCTCTCTCTCTTCCCTCTTTCCCTCCTTCTCTCTTTCTCTGCTCTCCATCTGCCTCCCTCTCTCCCCCTTTTCTCTTCTCTTTCCTTTCTACTCCCTCTCCCATCCTCCCTTTTCTCTACTGCATTCTCTCCCCCTATTCTCCCTCTCTCACCTCGCCTCTTTTTACTCTCTCTTTTCTTCCTCTCCTCTTTCTCCATTCTTCACCTCTCCCTCCTCTCTTTTCACCCCCCGCAGACACTATTATTTGTCTGATAAGTCTTCTCTCCCTCTCTCTCTCGTTCCCTCCCTCCTTTCTTTCCAGTCTTCCCCTCTCCCTCCCTCTCACCTCCCTCCCTCTCTCTCCTCTCCTCTTTTCTCTCTCTCCGTTCTTTACCTCCCGCAGACAGGATCCTTTGTGTGATAAGTCTGGTCTCGTTAGCATTTAGATTAGAGACGCACAAATGGAGCTATTTACTGCGGCCACAGTCACTCCTCCTCCTCCTGCTTCCTTCCTTCCTTTCCTCCCTCTCTTCCCTTCTCCTCCTCTTCTCCCTCTCTCATCCTCTTCTTTCTCTTTCTCTCTTCTTCACCTCCTCCTCGCTTCCTGAACCTCTGCTCTCCCTCTCACCTCCAGCTTCCTTCCCCTGCTTCTCTTCTCTCTCTTCTCTTTCTCCTCTCGTTTTCTCCCTTTCTTCTCTTTCTCTCTCTTCCCCCCTTTCGCTCTTTCTCTCTCTTCTCTTTCTCCCTCTTTTTCTCTTTCTCCCTTTCTATCTCTCTCTGTCTTCTCTCTTCCCCTCTCTTTATTCTCTTTCTCTCTCTCTTTTAGCTCTCTCTTTCTCTTCTTTCACCCTCTCTTTTTCTACCTGTCTTCTCTTTCTCTGTTTCCCCTCTTTCGCTCTTTATCTCTCTTTCTTTTTCCCACTCCTTCTCTCTTCTCTTTGTCCCTCTCTCTTTTTTCTCTTTCTCTCTCTCTTTCTATCTTCTCTTTATCCCTCTCTCTTTTTCTCTTTCTTTTCTCTCTTTCTATCTCTCTTCTCTTTATAACTCTCTCTTTCTTCCCTCTCTCTTTTTCCCTCTCTCTTCTATTTCTCCCTCTCTTTTTCTGCCTCTCTTCTCTTTCTCTCTCTTTGTCTTTCTCTTTCACCAACTCCCTCTTCTCTTTCACCCTCTCTCTCCAACTCTCTTTCCTCTCCCCCCTCTTCTCTTTCTCTCTCTCTCTTTCTCTCTTCTCCCTCTTTCTTCTCTTTTTTCTTTCTTTCCCTCTTTCTCTCTCTCTCTCTCTCTGCGCTCTGGTCTGATCTTCACCTCCCTCTCTCCTCCCTCTCTCCCTCTATTCTTCAGTCTTCTCTTCCTCCCCCTCATCTCCCTCTGTCTCCCTCTCTTTCCTCTCCTCCTCCATTCCTCTTCCTCCACCTCTTTCTTTGCTCCCCTCTTTCTCTCCTTTCTCCTTTTCTCCCTCTCCTCCTCTCTTCCCTCTCCTCCTCTCTTCCCTCAGACCTGTTTTGTTGCAGATGACAGAAAAATTCCTCCGTAGATTTAACCGTGTTTACATTTCGGCTTCGTGTTTTGGAGGAAATTGAAACTCTCGTCTCCGGATCTGAGTCGAGCCGCGAATCTGTCGCATTTTCTGTAAAAATATAAACAATATTTAAGAAATCGACTAAAGTCAAACCGCAAATGTTTTTCCTGATCATTTCTATCAGTAAAAACCTCCAGTCTGCACCACAGGGACCTGGGAGGGCATCTGACACAATACAGCACCTGGGAGGGCATCTGACACACTACAGCACCTGGGAGGGCATCTGACACACTACAGCATCTGGGAGGGCATCTGACACACTACAGCACCTGGGAGGGCATCTGACACACTACAGCATCTGGGAGGGCATCTGACACACTACAGCACCTGGGAGGGCATCTGACACACTACAGCACCTGGGAGGGCATCTGACACACTACAGCACCTGGGAGGGCATCTGACACACTACAGCATGTGGGAGGGCATCTGACACACTACAGCACCTGGGAGGGCATCTGACACACTACAGCATCTGGGAGGGCATCTGACACACTACAGCATCTGGGAGGGCATCTGACACACTACAGCACCTGGGAGGGCATCTGACACACTACAGCACCTGGGAGGGCATCTGACACACTACAGCATCTGGGAGGGCATCTGACACACTACAGCACCTGGGAGGGCATCTGACACACTACAGCACCTGGGAGGGCATCTGACACACTACAGCATCTGGGAGGGCATCTGACACACTACAGCACCTGGGAGGGCATCTGACACACTACAGCATCTGGGAGGGCATCTGACACACTACAGCACCTGGGAGGGCATCTGACACACTACAGCATCTGGGAGGGCATCTGACACACTACAGCACCTGGGAGGGCATCTGACACACTACAGCACCTGGGAGGGCATCTGACACACTACAGCACCTGGGAGGGCATCTGACACACTACAGCACCTGGGAGGGCATCTGACACACTACAGCATCTGGGAGGGCATCTGACACACTACAGCATCTGGGAGGGCATCTGACACACTACAGCACCTGGGAGGGCATCTGACACACTACAGCACCTGGGAGGGCATCTGACACACTACAGCACCTGGGAGGGCATCTGATACACTACAGCACCTGGGAGGGCATCTGACACACTACAGCACCTGGGAGGGCATCTGACACACTACAGCACCTGGGAGGGCATCTGACACACTACAGCACCTGGGAGGGCATCTGACACACTACAGCACCTGGGAGGGCATCTGACACACTACAGCACCTGGGAGGGCATCTGACACACTACAGCACCTGGGAGGGCATCTGACACACTACAGCACCTGGGAGGGCATCTGACACACTACAGCACCTGGGAGGGCATCTGACACACTACAGCACCTGGGAGGGCATCTGACACACTACAGCATCTTTCCTCTAAATGGACCAAAACTGCAGAACTTTTATTATTATTTTATTTTTGAGGTGTTTTTTTTTTTTTTTATAACGTCTTTTGTAAGAAAACCTCACTAAACCAGAGCTACAATAGAATTAAACCAGGTCTAAACTTGGTCTAAATCGGGTCTAAACCAGGCCTAAACCAGGTCTAAACTGGGTCTAATCTGGGTCAAAACCAGGTCTAATCTGGGTCAAAACCAGATCTAATCTGGGTCTAGTTTGGGTCTAAACCTGGTCTAAACCAGGCCTAAATCAGGTCTAAACCAGGCCTAAACCAGGTCTAAACCAGGACTACACTAGGAACTAAACCAGGTCTAAACCAGGTCTAAACCAGGTCTAAACCAGGACTACACTAGGAACTAAACCAGGACTAAACCAGGTCTAAACCAGGTCTAAACCAGGACTACACTAGGAACTAAACCAGGCCTAAACCAGGCCTAAACCAGGTCTAAACTGGGTCTAATCTGGGTCAAAACCAGGTCTTATCTGGGTCAAAACCAGATCTAATCTGGGTCTAGTTTGGGTCTAAACAATGGTCTAAACCAGGCCTAAATCAGGTCTAAACCAGGCCTAAACCAGGACTACACTAGGAACTAAACCAGGTCTAAACCAGGTCTAAACCAGGACTACACTAGGAACTAAACCAGGACTAAACTAGGTCTAAACCAGGTCTAAACCAGGTCTAAACCAGGACTACACTAGGAACTAAACCAGGACTAAACCAGGTCTAAACCAGGTCTAAACCAGGACTACACTAGGAACTAAACCAGGACTAAACCAGGTCTAAACCAGGTCTAAACCAGGACTACACTAAGAACTAAACCAGGACTAAACCAGGTCTAAACCAGGTCTAAACCAGGACTATACTAGGAACTAAACTAGGACAAAACCAGGTGTAAACCACGTCTAAACCAGGTCTAAACTAGGTCTAAACTAGGTCTAAACCAGGACTAAACCAGGACTAAACCAGGACTAATACCAAAATTGTAAACTAGGACAAAACTCGACAAAAGCTGAAAAAGACTAAACAAAAATACGGAACCAGGACATGAGCAGAACTAAACCAGGTTTGGGCCAAGACTAAACCAGGGCTAAACCAGGATTAAACCAGGTCTACATTAGGATTAAACCAGAACTAAACCAGTGCTAAACCAGGACTAAACCAGGTTTACACCAGGATTAAACCAGGACTAAACCAGGACTAAACCAGGTCTGAACCAGGACTAAACCAGTGCTAAACCAGGACTAAACCAGGACTAAACCAGGACTAAACCGGGACTAAACCAGGACTAAACCAGGACTAAACAGGATGATTAAAGTACAGAACTTCCACAGTGACACCAAATTAAATGAATTTTGAGTTCAGAGTCCAGAGCTTTATTAATTCAATTACGGAAAATGAAAAAGTGCGGATAATTAATCAGAGAGAGAGGGAAGGGGGCAGGGAGGAAAAAGGAGGAAGGAGAGAAACAGGGAGAGAGAGAAAGAGAAAGAGGGAGGGAATAACAGAGGAACGGAGGGAAAACCAGGTCTAAACCAGGACTGAACCACAAATGATCAGGACCGATTCAGTTCAGTTTTTTTGCCATTTGTAGTAAAACCACATTGGAAAAAGGCGCGAGAATTACAAGACCAGGAGTCGACAAAACCAGGGACTAAACCAGGACTAAACCAGAGACTAAACCAGGACTAAACCAGGACTAAACCAGGACCAAACCAGGACCAAACCAGGGCTAAACCAGGGCTAAACCTGGACTAAACCAAGACTAAACCTGGACTAAATCATGGCTAAACCAGGATTAAACCAGGACTAAACCAGGACTAAACCAGGGCTAAACTGGGACTAAAGAAAGTCCATAATCTCAACACAGCCTGAACTTTCGCCTGAGCGCAGTCTCCTCCTCTCGACACTTTCACAGAGTTTTCAGAGTCTCAAACAAAACACTTTGGTCCCACTTTAGGCCTTTTGTGTCGAGTCCAAGACCAGACCGGGTCTAGACCGGGTTCAGGCCGGGTCTAGAGCGGGTCTTTGTGGACTGGGACTAATTAGACACTCAGAGAACAAAGACCACACAGACGGAAGAGGATCTGAGAGGAGACTGAACCGGGACTGAGACTAAACCAGGACTGAACCAGGACAAAATCAGGATTGAACCAGGACTGAACCAGGACTGAACCAGAACTGAACCAGGACTGAACCAGGACTGAACCAGGACGAAATCAGGATTGAACCAGGACTGAACCAGGACTGAACCAGGAATAAATCAGGGCTAAACCATGGCTAAAACAGGACTGAACCAGGACTGAACCAGAACTGAACCAGGACTGAACCAGGACTGAACCAGGACTGAACCAGGACTGAACCAGGACGAAATCAGGATTGAACCAGGACTGAACCAGGACTGAACCAGGACTGAACCAGGACTGAACCAGGACGAAATCAGGATTGAACCAGGACTGAACCAGAACTGAACCAGGACTGAACCAAAACTAAATCAGGACTAAACGGGTACTAAACCAGGGACTAAATCAGGACTAAACCAGGACTAAACCAGGACTGAACCAGGACTAAATCAGGGCTAAACCAGGGCTAAAACAGGACTGAACCAGGACTGAACCAGGACTGAACCAGGACTGAACCAGGACTGAACCAGGTCTGAACCGGTACTAAACCGGTACTAAACCAGGGACTAAACCAGGACTAAACCAGGACTAAACCAGGACTAAACCAGGACTAAACCAGGACTAAATCAGGGCTAAATCAGGACTAAAACAGGACTGAACCAGGACTGAACCAGGATAAACCGGGACTAAACCAGGACTAAACCAGGGACTAAACCAGGACTGAACCAGGAATAAATCAGGGCTAAAACAGGGCTAAAACAGGACTGAACCAGGACTGAACCAGGACTGAACCAGGACTGAAACGGGACTGAAACGGGACTAAACCGGTACTAAACCAGGGACTAAATCAGGACTAAACCAGGACTAAATCAGGACTAAATCAGGACTAAACCAGGACTAAACCAGGGCTAAATCAGGACTAAAACAGGACTGAACCAGGACTGAACCAGGACTAAATCAGGACTAAACTGGGACTAAACCAGGGCTAAAACAGGACTGAACCAGGACTGAACCAGGACTGAACCAGGACTAAATCAGGACTAAACCAGGACTAAACCAGGACTGAACCAGGAATAAATCAGGGCTAAACCAGGAATAAATCAGGGCTAAACTAGCACTAAACCAGGACTAAACAAGGACTAAATCAAGACAAGAGAAAAGAGGGTTCAACAATAACACCAATGTTCCTCTTTTTCCTCGCGACAAAACCTCTCTTTTCCTTTCACTCTCTCCCTCTGTCTCTTCTTCTCCTTCCTTCCTTCCTTCCTTCCTTCTCTCTCTCCTCCCCTCTCTCCTTCCCTCCTCTCCTCTACTCCCGCGTTTGTTGGTGTTATGGCCTCCAGACTCAGACAGGAGCAGAGTCTCTATCCCTCTTTTCTCTCCTCCTCCCTCCCTCTCTCTTTCCTCTCTCCTTCTCTCCCTCCCTCCTTCTCCCTCTCCTCCCTCGTTCGTTGGTGTTATGGCCTCCAGACTCAGACAGGAGCAGAGTCTCTATCCCTCCTCTCTTTCTCTCCCTCTCTCCTCTCCTCCTCCTCCCTCTCTCCTTCTCTCCTCTCCTCCTCCTCCCTCTCTCTTTCCTCTCTCCTTCTCTCCTCTCCTCCTCTCCTCCCTCGTTCGTTGGTGTTATGGCCTCCAGACTCAGACAGGAGCAGAGCAGTTCCTGATAACAGCTTCAAAACTCGCTGATAAAAAACATGTTTATTTACATTTAAATTGTCTGTCTCTCTCTTCCTCCTCTCCTCCTCCTCCCTTTCACTCGCTCTCCCTCCCTCCACTACTCTTCTTCTCCGTCTTTCTTTTTATTCTGTTTCTTTCCTCTCCATCCTTCCATCTCTCTCCTCTTTCCCTCTCTCCTCAACTTATGTCATGCTACCTTTCTTTTTTCTATCTCTCTCTCCACTCCAGCCTTCATTCCTCCATCCTCTCTTCATCTTCCTCCTTTTTTCTTTCTCTCCCTTTCTCTCTCTCCCTCTCTTTTCGACATCCATCTTCTCTTTCTCTTCCTCTCTCTCCATCCTTCATGCCCTCTTTCCCTTTTCTTCTTTCCTTCTTCCTAACTCTGTTCTTCTCCTCTCCCGCCTCCTTTAGTTCTATCATCCCATCCTTCTCTCTCTCTCTCCCTCTCTTGTCCATCCTCCTCTTGCTCCTCCCCCCTCTCTTTTTCTCTCCTTCTCCTTCCCTCTCTGCATTTCTTTACCACAATCTCCTCTCCAGCCTTTGTTCTTCTCTCCTCTCTCTCTTTCTTTCCCTCTTCACCCTCTTTTCTCCTTCTCTCTCCTCTTCTACTCCTCTTTTTCTCCCTCTCTCTACATCCTTCACACCCTCTTTCCCTTTACTTCTTTCCCTCTTTATAACTCTCTTCTCTTTTTGTTCTCTCATTCCATCCTTCACTCTCTCCCTCTCTGTCCATCCTCCTCTTGGTCTCTTCCTCCTCTTGCTCCTCCCTCTTTTTCTATCCCTCTCTCTGTTTCTTTACCACACTCTCTTCTCTTCCTCCTTTCCTCCTCCCAGCCTCCCTTTCACTCGCTCTCCCTCTCTCTTGTTTCTTTCCTCTACATCCTTCTATCTCCCTCTCTCCTCTTCTCTTTCTCCTCAACTTATGTCACACTATCTTTCTTTCTTTGTCTCTCTCTCTCTCCACTCCAGCCTTCATTCCTCCATCCTCTCTTCATCCTCCTTTTCTCTTTCTCTCCTCCAGCTCCATTTTCTCCGTCTCTTCTTCCTCTCTTTCTCTCCCTTTCTCTAACATCCTTTACGCCCTCTCTCCCCTTTTCTTCCTTCGGTCTTTCTAGCTCTCCTCCTTTTTGTTCTTTCATCCTCATCCTCTCATCCTTCTCTCTCCCTCTCTGTCCATCCTCCTCCTGCTCATCTCTCTTTTTCTCTCCCTCTCTTCTCCCTCCCTCTCTCCTCTTCTCTTCCGCACACAGAGCTTCAGACAGAGCAGTGCCCACAGTTAGCGTCACAGACCCAGTGAAGTATCGAGAGAAGAAACGACTAAAAAGACAAACAGAGAGCGGATTAAGAATGAAATAAAATAAATGTATAATTGTAAAAAGTGAAATTTCTGCATTTTTGAGTCGAATTTTACTGATTTTTAATTTTTATCTTACTTTTTTGCTAATCGATCTGTTCATTTTTCAGCATCGCCGACAACAGACACTGGAGCAGACGAGTGGAGGAGGAGAAGAGGAGGAAGAAGATTTGAGAAGAAGCGGGGGAAGGAAAGGAGGAAGAGAAGAGGAGGAAGAAGATTTGAGAAGAAGCGGGGGAAGGAAAGGAGGAAGAGAAGAGGAGGAAGGGAAGAAGAAGGAAGGAAAGAGGAGGAAGAAGAGTGGAGAAGAGGAAGGGAAGGAAAGGATGAAGATGGAAGGAAAGGAGGAGGAAGGGAAGGAGAAGGAAGGAAAAAAGAGGAAGAGTGGAGGAGAGGAGGAAGAAAAGAAGGAGCAGGAAGAGTGGAGAAGGAAGAGAAGAGGAGGAGGAAGAGTGAAGAAGAATATGAGGAAGGAAAGGAGAAGGAAGAAGAGTCAAGAAGAAGAGGAAGGGAAGAAGGAGAAAGGGAAGGAGAAGGAAGAGAAAAGGAGGAAGAAGAGAGGAGAAGAGGAAGAAGGAAAGGAGGAAGTGAAGAGGAAGAAGAGGAGAAAGAAAAGTGGAGAAGAAGAGGAGGAAGGGAAAAAGAGGGAAGGAGAAGAAAAAGAAAAGAAAAGGATGAAGAGTGGAGAAGAATAGGAGGGAAAAGGGAAAAGGAGGAAGGGAAGGAGGAGAAAGGGAAAAGGAAGACGGGAAGGAAGAGAAAGGAAAGGAGAAGGAAGAGAAGAGGAAGAACAGCGGAGAAGAAGAGGAGGAAGGAAAAGAGAAGGAAGAGAAGAGGTGGAAGTGGGAGAAGAGGAAGGAGAGAAAGGATGAGAGGAGACAGGTGAGGCAAGAAGAGGGGAAGAGGAATGGAGAAGAAAGGAGAAGGGGAGAAAGAGGAAAAGCGTAAGAACAGGTGGGGCGACGGGTGAGACAAGACGACGAGAAAGAAGAGGAGAGAAGGAAGAGTGGGAAGAGAAGGAGGTAGAAAGAAGAGGAGGAGAGAAAGAAGAGCAGCGGGAGGAGGAGGAGGGAGCGCAGCCTGGAGCTACAGAGGCGCCTAAGACGATTACTGCACATCGTTTGTCATTTGGACGCCGCCAACGTATACATTTAATTTAGCAGCAGCGCCTGTCGCCTCTGGAGGGGAGGGGGGGGGGCGTGCACGAGACAGACGAGCGTGCACGAGAGACGGGGGGGCGTGCACGAGCGCCTGCGTGCACACCGCCGCGGGGTGTAGACTCAAACAACACAAATGATTGGAAGAAAAGAGGAAAGCGCCGCAGGAAACGGAGCAATATTCCGGTCTGAAACTGGGAATGTTCGAAGTGAATGTAGAAAATGGGATTCCGTTTGGAGATATTAACAGGTTGTATGCAGGAAATTAGAAATAAAAAGGTTAAAAAAATGAGATGCAGAGTGAGGACAGGTCAGAATTCTCAGATGGAGTTTGCCGTGGAACTGGTTTATGGTTCATGTCGCTGTAATTCCCGGGAATATCTGCACTTCTCTTCTAAATACACTTCTAAATAAAATTAAAAACTCAGATGGATGAAAAATTTGCACAACTTCCTGTTAACAATTTTTTAAAATCTATCTTTAAATGGTCAAAAGTCCTCAAAATGGCTCCTGCCCATGAATCCAACCTGGATTAAACCAGGATAAAACCAGGACTAAAGATGAACTAAACCAGGACTACACTAGGACTAAACCCAGAATAAACCAGGACTAAAACAGGACTAAAGGTGAACTAAACCAGGACTAAACTAGGACTAAAACAGGGCTAAAGGTGGACTAAACATGGATTAAACCTGGACTAAACTAGGACTAAAGGTGGCCTAAACCAGGACTAAAGGTGGACTAAACTAGGACTAAAGGTGGCCTAAACCAGGACTAAAGGTGGACTAAACCTGGACTAAACCTGGATTAACCCTGGACTAAACTAGGACTAAAACAGGACTAAAGGTGGCCTAAACCTGGATTAAACTAGGATAAAACCAGAGCTAAAGATGGACTAAACCAGGATTACAGTAGGACTACACCAGGACTAAACCAGGACTAACCCTGGATTAAACCTGGACTAAACTAGGGCAAAAACAGGACTACACTAGGACTAAACCTGGACTACACTGTATATGACAACAACAGGAGATATTATTATTCTTTATTACAGACACAATTATTATTCGGGTCCATAGTTTAGAAGAAAAACTGGATGCAAAACAAAAGAAATTAAAATACAAAGCACCTAAATTAACAATATATCGGTGCGTTCCCTGTTTTTAAACTCCGTTCACCTTCACTAGAATCATTTGGCTAATTTCTACTGAACTAAAGGTAAAAAGTGGCTGTTAACATGAAAACTACCACTGCATGACATCACGAGGTGGAACAGAGCTTTTTTTAGTTTGGGAGACGCAGACAGACCAATAATAAAGTCTTACTCAAACAAAAAAACAACTCCAGATTTGTTTTAGAGGAGGTGAAAACATTTTAACATCCATCCACTGCGTTCCCAAACAGGAAGTGAACATGGGGGCACTTCCGGCTCCATCAGCTCTGGCTTCAATTCACTTTGTATTGAAAAGACGTCGCCCCTCTCTCTGTAACTGCTGCTGTCAGACTCTTAAAATGTTCGTATTAACTCACCCTTCATGACCCTGGGGTTTTATTTCACTATTTTGTCCGTGAATAAATATGGAACTTGACTCTCGCTAGCCTGGGTGAGCTTCATTTGGCTGGAGCTGAATGCTGTGGGTGGTGTCACGTCTTCACAGTCCGAGTCTCGTGTCTCAGGCTCCACGGCCCAAACAGAATAGACCTGATCACATGTGGACAATACTCAGAGCCGTGTTATATATGGATGAGGTGCAGGTCAAAGTCATGTTAAAATCATCAAAAGTCTGAGTTTTTTTATCGATCGCGGTTTAATAAATCAGAGGATGAAATATTGAGCGTCAGATCAGATGGAGCAGGTTCAGATTCTGCACCTGTCGTCTGCTCTGGAGCGGCAGGAGAAGTGGGCGGCAGGGACGGGCTCGAACCCCAGACCAGAGACAAGAGAGAAAGGAGAAGGAGAAGTGCGATGGAGCCTGTGGATCTGAACCCACGGCTCCTGAAGGGTCGGATCATCTGGGTCAAATGCAGAAAACCCAGAAACACTGAAGGACGAGACAAATGCTCAGGGTTTAAGTACGGCGAGAACGATAGACTGGATTTATGAAAGGACCAAAAGCGAAAAATAAGGTCTACAGCTGGACTAAACCAGGAATAAACCAGGGCAAAACCTAGATTAAACCTGGACTAAATTAGGACAAAACCAGGACTAAACCTGGATTAAATCAGGATAAAACCAAGACTACACTAGGACTAAACCAGAAGTAACTCGGACTAAATCCATATTAAACAAGGACTAAACTAGGACTAAAACAGGATTAAAGGTGGACTAAACCTGGACTACACAACGACTAAACCTGGACTACAGTAGTATTAACCCAGGTCTAAACCTGGATTAAACCTGGAATAAACTAGGACTAAAACAGGACTAAAGGTGGCCTAAACTTGGAGTAAAGCAGAATAAAACCAGGACTACACTAGGACTAAGCCAGGACTAAACCAGGACTACACTAGGACTAAACTAGGACTACACCAGGACTAAAACGGGACTACACCAGGACTAAACCATGACTAACCTCGGATTAAACCTGGATTAAACTAGGGTAAAAACAGGACTAAACCAGGTCTAAACCAGGACAACACTAGAACTAAACCAGAACTAAACCAGGACGACACCAGGTCTAAACGAAAACTACAAAAAGCACTAACAGGGAGAGGAAACAGCAGAGATGGAGGCGTGGAGCGAGAGATGGAGGAAAGAGGAGAGAGGAGCGACGGTCGGAGGAGTGTCTGTGTGGAACAAATTGAAAACTGAGTCTGTATCAATCAGAGAGAAACTACTGCTAAACGACTCCCAGAGAGAAGGAGGACAGGGAGGAGGGAGGAGGAAAGAGAGGAGGGAAGAGGGAAGCAGAGAGGGAAGGAGCGATAAAAGGAGGGGATTAGAGGAGAAGGAGGGAGAAAGGAAGAAAAGGAAAAAGATGGAGAGAGGTGAAGGGAGAGGGAAGAGAAGTAAGAAGGAAATAGATGGTGAGAGAGAAATGGAAGGAGGGAGGGAGAAAAAACAGAGACAGATGAAGTGAGAGAAGGAGGTACAGAGAAGAGACTGTGGACTTCAGCTCCAGTCAAATGAAGCTCATCGAGGCTGCGGTTACAGGAGCGAATTTGGAGCCAAGTTCCATATTTGGAATTCCGCCCACGAGTATCACGGCAACCAAAGAGCCAATCAGGAGCGAGGCTGATGAAGGCCACGCCCCTTCCCACCTGTCAAATCTGTGGCTAAAGTTGATTAATGTTCGTACCTTGACTTGTGGCGCATTGTACTGCACGTCGGTAGCCGATCAATCCGAGTCAGTTCATCCGTTGTAAATTCGTTCCATTGCAACTTTCGGGAAAATATGGACGCCCAAGAAAGTTTAATGTTTATTTTGTTCACTCATGAATCCCAAATTTGGGACAGGCTCCAAATAACTTAGAAAATCGGAACCCTCTGTGACTGAACTCTGAGGTATTTAACGTCAGGTATCACCAGCTCTGGCTAATAGTCTGTTAGCGAACGTTAGCTGTCGGCGACTCAGTTATGACAGTTTGACGATTACATGTTCAGAAAAAAACTTGTGGCGACTGTCAAATGATGTGAAAGAAAATCTAAATGTCACTACACTGGTTTCAGAAGACACTTTCTCTACACAAACACAAAATATCAAAATGACCAAAAGACAACTCTCCCCGTTTACTGTGAGCGCCATCATTTTTGCTGTTACGTAAATCCAACCGACTCGATTTGATTGGCCGATCCATTGCACTTTCTCGCGGCGGAAGTCGGTTTTCTACCTAGTGCCTCCGCTCAGTTTCATTTCTCTCCAGCGACTAGTCAAAACTCAGAACACACTCGACGGTTTGCAAGAATCTCGGAAGTTGTAGTCGGCGCACCGGCCAATCAGCGAAGAGCTGTGAAGCCGTGACGTCAAACTCCAGCTCCTCTGGGTCCTTTTGTGGTGCAGCACAACAGTAAACAAAGCGGTCGAGATGGATGTAAACGAAGACATATATTTTGTGTCGGCAACGATTCCCGACATCGAGGATTTAAAGCCGGAACAAAGAGAATGTTTGGTGAATTTTATCAAGGGGAAAGACGTTATTGCGCTTCTTCCTACGAGATTTGCTGTTGTGCCGCGATTACTCGGACACCACTGAGCGTTCTGGCGCATTACAGACGTCACGAGGAAACAGCAGCGATTGGTTAAATAAAAAAAGTACCTGCCTACCATCGAGCGAATGAATCCTAAAGCTGGGAGCTCAAATCAGGCTACGGTTTACCAAGACTCCCGAGAGAGAATGAGGCATTAGGGATGAAAATAGCAAAATAAAAACACCAGGATCATGTAGAGCGGGTTTATACGAACATTTTAAGACCAAACACAAATTACAAATACAGTCAGAAGAAAAGGAGAAGAGTAAAGGAGGGAGAGAGAGAGAGGACAGAGGGAAGTTAATGATCATTTATTTGTTTATTTAAGCCTCAAAACCCCAAAAATGTTTTCAATATCTGTACGGAAAGAGCTGAGTCTGAGAGAATGATCAGGTTAGCCGTGTTAGCATTATTAGCATTATTAGCTCAGTTAGCTCCTTTAGCTTTAGCCGCGTGTTGCTAAAGGTAAAATGGCGTCTGTAGGACAAACTGCAGAGGTGGAATCAATTGAACTTTATTGGAATTCTGCAAAAGACGATGACAGGAGCGAACAGAGATTCGATAAGGTCAGAACAGAGAGAGAGAAGGAGGGAGGAGGGGAGCGAGGGAGGAGAGACAGGGAACACAGAGTCAATAAGGTCAGAATAGGGGGAAAAGAGAAGGAGGAAGGAGAGAGGAGAGAAAGAAGAGAGTGAGGAAATGTACAGTCGATAATGGCAGAACATGTGGAAGAGAAGGAAGGAGGGATGGAGAGAGTAAGGGAAGGGAGAGAGAATGTGTTGATAAGGTCAGAACATGGAGGGAGAAAATGAAAGAGGGAGGAGAAGTGAGATAAAGAGAGAAGAGTGAGAGGAGGACTGAAAAGAGACAGAGAGAGAAAAAGGGAAGGAGAGGCTTCAAAATAAAACAAAAAATACAATAAAAGTTTGTGAAGTTGAAAAAAGAGTCTCGGATTTTGTGAAGTTGAGATTGGGTTTTTAAATGAAACAAAAGTGAAAAAGACGAGAAAAAGAGAGAAAAGAGAGAGATTTATTCTGAAAGAGCCACAGAAGAGTCTAATTCTGAAGGTTTTAGTTAGAGGAAAACATCTCTTTTCCTCTCTGCTCCACTTGCAAAACAAGCTGTTGGTTTAGCCCCTGGTTCAGTCCTGGTACAGCCTAAATCGGGAACTAAAACAAGAACTAAACCAGGACTAAACCAGGAGCAAAACAAACTGTTGGTTTAGTCCTGGTACAGCCTAAATCATGAACTTAAACCAGTGCTTCTCAATTATTTTTTGTCACGTCCCCCATAGGAAGAAGAAAATATTTTGCATCCCCCCCAGGACTAAACCAGGGACTAAATCAGAACTGAACCAGAACTGATCCAAGACTGAATCAGGACTAAACTTAAAGGTTGTATGGAGGATTTGAAATTGCCAATGAAAGTTCAAAATAGCATTACAGAGATGCAGAGCTGCGTAATTATGATAACCAAAAATTTAAAAAAGGATCAAAATCTCAAAATCTATCACCTGTAGACGTAGTGGTGGTTAGATAAGCATTAAGGCAACGTCATTATCTACTGGCTGTGAGGTTGCCAATCAAACTCCCTACGTTTCTAGCGTAACAGACTCGCCGGCACTCTGGGATTTACGTGGTTTACATTCATCTCTCGCGCATTCCACACACACAAGACGCCGTTTACTCCACCGACGCGGCGGTTCTGAGCGGCTTTTTCCACCCGTAGCTTCCTCGCAGTTTGCACAAAGTTTGTTGCGATGGAGACGAGAATCCACAACCAGTTCGCCGCAAAAGAAAGTCCATTTTTGAGGTCGCTGAAAGAAGAAGAGAAGAGGAAAAGGAGTGAAGACAAACTGAGGTGAGATTCCTTCCAGCGATGGCGCGACCGAAGCAAACGAAGGGTCTAAAGACGGACGCATCAGTCGCTAAATTACTTCTGGACAGGAAACTTCAGCAGCGATTCGTTCAGCGATTCTGAAGCTGTAACAAACATGATTTCTAGAGTAGGAAGGACGCAGGAGGAGACGTTTCTTGGAAAATCCTCTGTACAACCTTTAACCCAGCACAAGACTTGACTCAAAAAGTCAGGAAATATGTTGAAATAATGACTGCAGTGCTTAAATTAGAGAAAACGACTGATCAAAACTGCTCCGATTCAAAGCAGGGTAATGTAAAGTGAATGGAGGTGTGTTCAAGGGCAGACAGAGCGTAGGAAATCAGAGCATATCCCCGTAATGTAATGTAAGAGCTTAAACAGGCAGTGAATGGAGGTGTGTTCAGGAGCAGGGGCAGCACAGGAAATCAGGGTAATACAAAGTGAACAGCGGTGTGTTCAAGGACACACACAGAGCGTAGGAAATCACGGTAATGTCTCAGTGTTTAAACAGGCCGGAGGGGCGTTCAAAGACACACACAGAGCGCGGGAAATCAGAGTAAAATAAACTGGGGCAGGATGGCGGTGCGTTCAAGGACAAATATACAGCGCAGGAAATGAGAGTGATGCAAAGTGAAGGAGGAGCGTTCAAGGACAAACAGAACACAGGAAATCAGAGACTCCGAGTTTAAACCGTCTGAACAGAGCGTTCAAGGACAGCAGGAAACAGGAGCAACTGCAGAGTCAGCGCAGACAGGATTATACTGCACTAATACTGCAAGTACTACGAGTACTACTACTACTACTACAAGTACTACTACTACTACTACTACTACTACAAGTACTACTACTACTACTACACCAGTACTACTACTACTACTACTACACAACACCAGGACTGCAAATACTACTGCGACTACAAATACTACTACTGCGACTACAAATACTACTACAAATACTACACAACACCAGGACTGCAAATACTACTGTGACTACAAATACTACTACTACAAATACTACACAACACCAGGACTGCAAATACTATTGCGACTACAAATACTACTACTACAAATACTACACAACACCAGGACTGCAAATACTACTGTGACTACAAATACTACAGCTACAAATACTACACAACACCAGGACTGCAAATACTTTACTACTGCTACTACTAAGAGTACTACTACTACTACTAGACCAGTACTGCAAATATTCTGCGACTACTACGAGTACCACTAATACTACAACATAACACTGGTACTGCAAATACTACTACAAGTACTACACAACACCAGTACTGCAAGTACTATACTACTGCAAGTACTATACTACTACTACTACTACTACTACACAACACCAGTACTGCAAATACTCTGCTGCTACTACTACAAGTACTACAAATACTACTACAAACACTACACAACACCCGTAATGCAAATACTCTTACTACGACTAGGAGTACTATTACTACTACTATTAATACTACTACTGCAAATACTACACAACACCAGTACTGCAACCTCCAATACTGCAAAAACTCTTACTACTACTATGAGTATTATCACTAATACAAAAACTATTCCTACTACTGCAAATCCTCGCCCATTCCCTCTGTTTCTGTTCTCTCTCTTTCACTCTTTCCCTCTTTCTTTCTCTCCCTCCTTTATTCAGCCCGTTCTTTCCGTTTAGTTTGGTTCATTTAAAACAGCGAAAGTGAAAAACTCTTTGTGCGTCTCAGCCCCGACAGAAGAAGTGAAGATAAAGACGAGAAAAAGAGAGATATTTCATTTGAGCGTGTGGTCGGGCGATCAGGGCGATCGAGACACATGTAAATTCAGTTTGAAAAAAGCAATTTGGAAAAAGACGACAAGACGAAGAGATGTTTATTTCAGCTGATAACCGTGTTTATACTGCCAACACACAGCAGAGGAACGAGGGAGGAGAGAGGAGAGAGGGAGGAGAGAGGAGGAGAGGAGGAGAGAGGAAAAGAGGGAGGAGTGAGGAGGAGAGAGCAGGAGAGAGGAGAGGAGAAGAGAGGAGCAGAGAGGAGGAGAGAGGAGGAGAGAGGAGGAGAGAGAGGAGGAGAGGGAGGAGAGAGGAGGAGAGAGGAGGAGAGAGGAGGAGAGGGAGGAGAGAGGAGGAGAGGAGGAGAGAGGAGGAGAGAGGAGAAGAGGGAGGGGAGAGGGAGGAGAGAGGAGGAGAGGGAGGGGAGAGGGAGGAGAGAGGAGGAGAGGGAGGGGAGAGGGAGGAGAGAGGAGAGAGGAGGAGAGAGGAGAGAGGGAGGAGAGGAGAGGAGAAAAGAAGGAGAGGGAGGAGAGAGAGGAGAGAGGGAGGTGAGGAGAAGAGAGGAGGAGAGGGAGGAGAAAAGGAGGAGAGAGGAGAAAAGGAGGAGAGAGAGGAGAGAGGGAGGCGAAGAGAGGGGGGAGAGAGGGAAGAGAGAGAGGAGAGAGGGAGGAGAGAAGGAGGAGAGAAGGAGGAGAGAAGGAGGAGAGAGGGAGGAGAGAAGGAGGAGAGGGAGGAGAGAGAGGAGAGAGAGGAGGAGAGAGGAGGAGAGGGAGGAGAGAGGGAGGAGAAAAGGAGGAGAGGGAGGAGAGAAGGAGGGAGGGAGGGAGGAGAGGAGAGAAGAGAGGAGGGAGGAGAGAAAGGTGAGGGAGGAGAGAGGGAGAGGAGAGAGAGAGGAGGGAAGAGAGAGGGAGAAAGGGAAAGAGAGGGAGAGAGAAGAGGGAAAGAGCGAGGGAGGAGAGGAAGAGAAAGGAATCAACAAAAGATGTAGAGAGAGAGAGAGAATACTGCCAAGGAACAACGAAGACGCGAGAGAGAGAGAGAGAATACAAGCAAAAGGGAAGAGAGAGCAGACTAGTGCCAGAAAGTAGAGGAGAGGGAGAGGGATGGAGAGAGAGTGGGATGGAGAGAGAGAGGGGGAGAGTATAACCAATAAACAAGGGAGGAGAGAAGAGTGAGAAAAGAGAGAAATAAATGGGTAACAACAGAAAGTGAACACGCTTCAGTGGGCGTGTTATGTTGCCATAGGAATGAGAGGAAAACGAGGGGGTCGAGGATGGAGGGATGAGGAAGGAAGAGAGGAGAGAGGAAAGAGGAGAGGAGGAGGTGAGGAGGAGGAGAGGAGGAGGAGGGACAAAGAGCTCTCTGTTCTTCTCAGTTTGGTTTTGGCTCAAAGTTTCACCAAATTCACTTCACGCGAAAGAGGGAGAAGAACGAGGGAGAGAGAAAGAGAGAGAGAGGCACAGAGACAGAGGGAGAGAGAGGAGAGAAAGAAAGAGAGAGGAGAGAAAACAGGAGAGAGAAAGAAAAAGAGAGGTACAGAGAGAGAGAGAAAGGGAAAGAGACAGGGGAAAGAATGGGAGAGAGATGAAGAGAGAAAAAAGAGGGACGAGAGGGAGAGAAAGAGAGAGAAAGAAAGAGGGAGAAAAGAGAGAGGGAGAAAAAAGAGAGCAAGAAGAAGAGAGAGAGGGAGGGGGCAGAGAGAGAGACAGAGAGAGGAAGAGAGAGAGAGAGAGGAGAAAACAGGAGAAAGAAAGAGAAGAGAGGCACAGAGAGGGAGAGAAAGGGAAAGAGAGAAAGAACGAGAAAGAGAGAATGGGTGAGAAAAAGGGGAGGAAGATATAGAAGCAAGAGAGAGAGGGAGAAGAGAGAAAAAAGAAGACAAGGGAAGAGGAAGAGGGAAGGAGAGAGGGGCAGAAGATGGCAAAAGGGAAGAATAGGAGAGGAGTAGAAAAAAGAAAGAGATAGAGAAAGAGGGGAAAGAAGAGAGGAGAGAGGGAGGACAAACCACAACTGTGACCATAATCACACAAACACATTTAAACAGCAGAGGCTCAAGAGCACAACAACAGGAAGAGTTCATAACAGTGGAGATTGAACCAGCAGCTTCACCCCAGAGCCTCATGTTTCAGATCAGAGGTTCAGTCCCAGTGTCCTGCTCAGAGGAACAACAACAGTTCAGTCCAGTGTCCTGCTCAGAGGAACAACAACAGTTCAGTCCAGTGTCCTGCTCAGAGGAACAACAACAGTTCAGTCCAGTGTCCTGCTCAGAGGAACAACAACAGCCTGAACCTCACAGGAGAAACTACAGCAAATCTGCTCAGAGAATCAGAAACAAACTGGAGGATATGTTAAAACTCTCTCCTCTCTCCCTCTCTTTCTCTTCCTCTTTCTTCCTCTCTCTCTCCCTCTCTTTCTCTTCCTTTTTCCACCCTCTCTCCCTCCCTTCTCTCTCTCCCGCTCTTTATCTCTCTCCTTCCCTCCTTTTGCCCTCCCCCTTTCTTTCTCTCTCCCTCTTTCTCCCTCTCCTTCTCCCTTTCTCTCCCTTTTTTCTTGCTCTTTCTCTCCCTCTCGCTGCCTATTTCTCTCTCTCCCTTTCTCTTCCTTTTTCCACCCTCTTTCCCTCCCTTCTCTCTCCCCCTCGTTCTCTCTCGCCTTCCCTCCTTTCGCCCTCTCCCTTTCTCTCTCTCCCCCTCTCTCTCTCTTTCTCCCTTTCACTCTTTCTTCCTCTCCCTTTCTTTTATTCTCTCTCTCCCTCTCGCTTCCTCTTTCTCTCTCCCTCTCTCTCCCTCTTTCTCCCTTTCTCCTTTTTCCACCCTTTCTCCCTCCCTTCTCTCCCCCTTTCTCTCTCTCCTTCCCTCCTTTCACCCTCCCCCTTTCTCTCCCTCTTCCCCCCTCTCTCTCTCCCTCTCTTCTCTCCTCCTCCTCCTCTCCCTCCTCCCTCCCTCCCTCCGTTCTCTCTCTCTGTTGGACATGAGGTCGAGGGAACATCAGATAAACTCTTTACACTCTCCACGCTTCACTTCCTGTCTGAATCTCTCTCTCTCTCTTCCTCTCTCCCTCCATCGCTCCCTCTCTCCTCCTCTTTCTGCCTCCTTCCCTCCATCCTCCACCTATACCTCTGTCTCTCCTCTGTACCTCTCTTTCTCCACGCTCTCTCTTTCTTTTTCTATCATCGTCTCCTAATTCTATAGCTCCTTCTGTCCTCCTTCATCCCTCCCTCCAATGCTGTTCTTCTTTCCTCTTTTCTCCTCTTGTCTCCGCTCCTCTTCCCTTTTTCTCTCTCTTTCTTCCTCTCCTCCTCTCCACCCCCCCTCCCTCCCTCATCCCTCCATCCTTGTCTCTTTATGTAAATGAGCATCTGTCGTCTGCTCAGATCAGGAGAAACTCTTTGTTTGAATCAAACCTGAAAAAATACGTTTCACTTGTGGCTCTTTTATTCACCACAACAAACAAACGCATTTGACCCACGACAAACAAACGCATTTGACCCACGACAAACTGCAAATATGTCACACTTTTGACCTGCAACAAACAACAAATATGTCACACATTTGACCCACGACAAACAACACATATGTCACACATCGGACCTATGACAACAGCAAATATCACGCATTTGACCCAAAACAAATGGGAAATATGTCACACATTTGACCCACAACAAATGGCAATTATGTCATGCATTTGACCTGTGACAACACCAAATATGTGACTCATTTGACTCATGACAAACGCATTTGACCCACAACAAACAAAAATAAGTCACGCATTGGCCCATGAAAAACAGCAAATGTCATGCATTTGACCCATGACAAATGGCAAATAAGTTACGCGTATGACCCACAACAAACGGCGAATATGTCACGCATTTAACCCATGACAAATGGCAACTATGACATGTGACCCACAACAAACAACAAATATGTCACACATTTGACCCACAACAAACAGCAAGTATGTCCTCTGCATTTGACCCGTCCTTCAGTGTCTCTGGGTTAAATCTGTCAGGAGCAGTGGGCCACAGGTCCAGATCTTGGACTAGTCTTGGTCCGGTTCTTAGCTGGAGCATTTGACCTTTGCACAAGTTTTGGGTTGATGGAGAAAACTCAGACACAGGCAGAACATGCAAACTCCACACAGAAAGGACCTTCTGGCTGTGAGCTAAAGGACACAACAACATGTGAAGGTGAAAGGTCTCATGAGCTCTTTGGCACAGTTAGGTCTGGGTTTGGTCCTGGTTTAGCCTTGTTTTAGTCCTGGTTTAGTCCTGCTTTAGTCCTGATTTAGTCCTGCTTTAGTCATGATTTAGTCCTGGTTTAGTCATGATTTAGTTCTGCTTTAGACATTCTTTAGTCCTGGTTTAGCCCTGGTTTAGTCCTGTTTTAGCCCTGCTTTAGCCCTAGTTTAGTCCTGCTTTAGTCCTGTTTTAGTCTTGAATTAGATCTGTTTTAGTCCTGTTTTAGTCCTGCTTTAGTCCTGTTTTAGTCTTGAATTAGTCCTGCTTTAGTCCTGTTTTAGACCTGCTTTAGTCCTGCTTTAGTCCTGTTTTAGTCCTGCTTTAGTCCTGTTTTAGTCCTGTTTTAGTCCTGCTTTAGTCCTGCTTTAGTCCTGTTTTAGTCCTGTTTTAGACCTGCTTTAGTCCTGTTTTAGTCCTGTTTTAGACCTGCTTTAGTCCTGTTTTAGTTCTGTTTTAGTCCTGCTTTAGTCCTGTTTTAGTCTTGATTTAGACCTGCTTTAGTCCTGTTTTAGTTCTGTTTTAGTCCTGCTTTAGTCCTGTTTTAGTCCTGTTTTAGACCTGCTTTAGTCCTGTTTTAGTCCTGCTTTAGTCCTGTTTTAGTCTTGATTTAGACCTGCTTTAGTCCTGCTTTAGTCCTGTTTTAGTTCTGTTTTAGTCCTGTTTAGTCCTGTTTAGTCCTGTTTAATCCTGTTTTCTCTGTTGGATCAGAAAAAGACGTGAGTAATTTAGAGTTTGTGTGTCTGTGGGAAGAGGCTCTTTAGATAATTTCAGGTGTGGGAAGAACACTTTAAATCAGACGTATTGTGTTTGTGTCGGCAACGTCTGCGGCACCTGTGGATGTTATAATTTTACATTTTAAAACACAATACTCAAATAAAACACCGGCAAAACGACTGCACGACGCTGCCGAATCCTACGCCCAGCACAGATTAAGAAAATACCCAAAGGAAGGAGCGCTGGGTGAAGTGCCTTGCCCAAGAACACGGGGAAAGTAAAGTGTTTCATCATATTTTCACATATAAACAGAAGTGTGTTCTACCTGCGGTCACAGCAGAGCTACAAGGTTTGGGCGATGATTTTTTTATGACATAAGGGTCAATGACGTGCAAGGATTTTCAACAGGCAAATTTTCTATGGAACTTTTTCCGACGAAGTAAATAAAAAGTTCAAGTAAAATGGTGAGAGACCTGATTTTTATGGTTTTAAAAACGTGAAAAACAGAACTAGTCCATTTAAAACAGTTTGCCGAGACCTAAAGTCTCCCTCACCTCATCGTACGCACTCAGAACATCCTGATTATTCACCATGACGAGTTTATAAAAGCTTTTCACAACCTTTAGAAGCCTGAGACCACAGTAAAGCTAAAAAATAACTAGCATGCTAACAAGAATTTCCTGATTATTGGACAGTAAAGGCTTTATAATTAGATGAGGACTGTTTATATCTGTAGTGAGCAAGAGAATCTTTGCTCAAATACACAGGAAAACACTGGGTACGGGAACTTTAACTTCAGAGAATAAAAACTGAGCAAAAGTGAATAAAATGGACGAATGTTCACAAAATTAAAACAAAATTAGATCCAAACAGGAGCAGAAACCACTATTTTAAGATTTCACCAGAAATTATAGATCCTTTTAGAGCGGAAGTGATTAAAAAAAAAAGCTGTGTGTGCATGAAGGCAAAAGAAGTGGAATACGTCACGTATTTGACCCATGACAAACAGCAAATATGTCACGTATTTGACCCATGACAAACAGCAAATATGTCACGTATTTGACCCATGACAAAGAGCAAATATGTCACGTATTTGACCCATGACAAAGACCAAATATGTCACGTATTTGACCCATGACAAAGAGCAAATATGTCACGTATTTGACCCATGACAAATGGCAAATATAACACGCATCTGAACCATGAAAAACAACAAATATGTCACGCATTTGACCCACAAAAAAGCAAATATGTCACGCATTTGACCCACGAAAAACACCAAATGTCACGCATATGACCTGCAACAAACAGTAAATATGTCATGCATTGACCCAAAACAAACGGCAAATATGTCACGCATTTGACACATGACAAACAGCAGATATGTCACGCATTTGACCCATGACAAATGGCAAATATTTCACATATTTGAACCATGAAAAACAGCAAATATGTCACTAAAAACACAACTTCAGGTCTGTTTGAGGAGGTAAGAACCTTATAACATGACTTAAAGCTCACATAAGAGTCGATTTTGCGTAACATTGGACCTTTAATTAAACAAAAATGCATCGAATCTCCACTGGATTCTTCTAATCTAACAGTTCAAGCCTCAGAAAACTCGATTTCGATACTAAGGAACAGCCTCGATACCTGCTCAAATGAGTATCTAGTTTCGATATTCATTTTAGTGTCTGGTTTTCGATATTTTTGGGCAGCCCTAGCAAACACCAACCCAGAAACAGCAGAGAAAACCTCCATAAATGAAGTGTCACAGTATTTGGGGATCCTGGGATTTCCACCTTAAACGCACATGTCAGTTCCACCTTAAAGAGGAGCTGCGATCCTCCAAAATGTTGCACCAAAGAGGAGACCAATGATAAACATGGACAGTGAGAATGAGCGCAGCATTTACGGCAAAAACAGAGATGATTTTTATAGAAATGCTGGATTTAACGGTGTGGAAACTTTTCTTAAGGACGCGTCTGGCAGCAGGTTGTTTACGTGGAAGATTAGAGGCGCGAGATGAATCGAAATCAAACCAAAATCACAATTTGAACGGACATAATCAGCAAATCACACGAGCCGCGATGTTCGACGGACCATAATTTCCTTCACAGACAACAAAATCTCCTGTTTTATTCTGCGTAAACACGGCCAACCCTGCAGTTTAGATCTGTAAATGTTCTGAAATCTGATTCTTGTATTAGTTTGTCAGTTCAGAGTTCAGATTTTTGTCGATTTTTCTTCTTAAAACGTGAACTTTGAGCAGAATTCTCTTATTATTAAAACAGAAATCACAAAAAGAAAAAGAAAATCACAGTTAGATTTTCACAAATATTTGAGGTGTCATTGCTTTGCCTGGAATGTTCCCCCTTAAGGCATTAAATATATCAATATCCATGGAGAAGAGCAGGTGACACCCCCAGGTCCGTTTACAGTTCAGATCTGTGGAGAGGCGAGTCTGATCACAGTGAGAATGCAGGTTTTTTAGGGTTTAATAGGAAAAATTATACTTAAAAAATGCAAAACACATGAGATTAAAGGGACAGTTTGGAGTTTTGGACGTAGGGCCTCATTTCCTCGTGAGCCAGAGTGTTGGAGACGTGCGGAGACACTTTTTGGAGAGTATTTGGAGAGGTTGCGTCCGTTGTGCTGCTGGGAATTTAAGAGCATAAGAACACGAACATAAAAGCAAATAGTAATTTTCACTTGTCAAAAATTCTACTCTTAATTGCCAAAAAAAAAAAAAGATAACCGTCTCCTGGCTCAGGCCGCTGCCCCCCACAATTACCCAGTGGAAAAGTCAAATAAAAGACGTGCATCGTATGGAGCAAATAACTGCGAGGTTACGAATGAAGACGGATTTATTCCTGCACAAACGGTCTTCAGTTCAAGCCTATATTTCAAATGGATGACAATCGTTTATAGGTATTTTTTTTTTGTGAGTTTATGGGCGATATTATAAATGATAAATGAGGAGACAATGTATATGACTGCATCTACACTGTAACTTTATTTTATGTTAGTTTTTGATGCTGTTTCATAACTATATGTGGCTTGCAGCAAAAAGTATTTAATAACAACTAAAAAAGCACTATTCTCTGGACACAGACGTTCACATGGACAGTCTGGAGTTATAATAGTTTTCCTCAGCTGAACTGTGGAGTGGGTAAGATGTGTTTTTAGTGGCAGGACGACTATGGCCATTGACATGCGCCAGCCTAGCACCAGCGACCTCTGCAAATACTCTCCAAAAAGTGTCTCCGCACGTCTCCAACACTCACAAGGAAACGAGGAACTACGTCCAAAACTCCAAACTGTCTCCGTTAGGGCTGAAATATCTGGGGAAATGATCTAATTGCAATTTTCTTTTCCATTGCCACAGAGACAAGCAGGTGATGAACCCTCTACCGTTGGGCTGGTGCGGTGTCCTTCCCTCCACAGCCCCAGTCCTCAATTTCCACTGTCCCAGATTGTGCACGCCGATGCCAAACAAAAGCCGAATTTCGTTCCCGGGCCGAACCTGATGCACCTTTAAGCAACATCAAATCTGAAGTCTGTACTAAACTAAAGATTAAACGTGTTCAAACTCTCAGATCAATAAGCGTAAAAGTATTTGGCATTCAAAACAGCAGAGAGCTCAGTGAAACTATCATAATGTTATTTTGTCCCACCAGGACCAGGGCAGTGAACGCACCACAGCGACAGGCTAACAGCTACACCGCAAATATCTCTGATCTGAACAAGATTTTAAAACTTAGATCAGGTTATTCATCTTGTTTTCAGGGTTATTATCGACTTACTAGTTCTGAGACGGCTTCATTCTAGTCTAGAGGTCGTTTATTTGAAGATAACTTGTCAAGTAAAATGATCTTGCTGCACGGACAGATAATTTCCCTGCTTTTAAGTCATTTTCTGATACATTTAAGTGTTTAGATCTGACATTTTGGCCAAGCTTTGTTGCAGCGTGATAGCAAACATCTGACCTGGACATGTGAAACTCATCGGATTCTACACACATTCACGTAAAGCAGTGTTTTCCTGACAGAAGATCGACTGTGGATGTCTCCTTTAAAAACACACAGAGCCGTTTAGTGTCAGTAAACAGTGGTGACGTAGGCTCGGCTGCGCAGGCATTTTGGCAACAGAAGCACGGCAGAACTCCGCATCTTGTCCTCCCACGCGAAAGGATTATCGGCAAAAGATCGTAAATATTTCCTCAACGAGTCGACTTTAACAAATAGTGTCCGACTGCCAGATCCTCGTGCGATCAGTGAGTAAAACTTTAAAACTTTAGTCCACTGTTAGAATATCGATTCTGACAACCACAGAACACAGAACAACCAGACATTTTAGTGCAGGAAATGTTTTTATCTCCATCTTCTGTCTGTGTTCAGTCTGAATGAATCGGGATGAACGGGGGGGACAATGACACTTCCGTTGCCAAAATGCGCCGCAGCTTTTTTAAAATCACTTCTGCCGTAAAAGCGTCTAAACACTGAACTGAGGCTCCAGCTCCATTACAGTTCAGCTAAAAGCACCGTTACGTTTGAGACATAAACACATTTAACTGGGTTTGAATAACTGTTCTTAAAGCCACACTTTGTTTCATGATTACTGCTATGAAGAGGTTATTGTTTTGTCTGGAATGTTCCACAGAATGGCATTAAACTAGGGTGACCAGACAGTTTTGAGCCCTGCGTCCCCTGTCCCAGCAGATTTATACAAAACTATTGATTTGTCCCACTTTTATACAAGAAGTGTCCCTATTTTTGACAAATTCATTACCCACCAGCAGTGACGGAGCCAATAGTTTGTCCTTTTTTTAGCTAAAATACAGAAAACCACACTTGAAAATAAGAATAAGGCACAAAAAATACAAAACCAAAAGTCCCTCAGATAAAATACGGGCACATGTGAGTCGAAAAAGGACAAAGTTTAATGCTCTTTTCACAATTTTATCATTACCAACCTTCCAAACCGGCGTGTGTCCCAGCTTTTAATTTTGATTTTCTGGGCACAGTGCATTCAACTTATTCATCTCTAAGGATACAAGCAGGTTAATGCAGGTCAGATCTGTGAGGGGCGAGCCCGCTCACAGCAGAATGCAGGTTTTTAGTGTGTTTTGATTGCTACAGATACAATTTAATGCCATACAGGGGGACATTTATTACAACTAAGCTACATACTGCACCTTTAAAGCTGAACTATAGCGCTTGTGTGCGCTCGATATTTATGATCTATGACACCCGTGGATCTTTATGTTAGAATTTGGACATTTTAAACCACAATATTCATCTAAAAAGACTCAATAAAAGAAACAAATCCGCTGAGTGGGAGCTGACGTCACTGTAATCATCATCACAACATCACAGACTGGTGCTCAAAACAGTGAGTAGTTCAAATCTGTGGGTTTATAACACATTTAAATGACCCTCCAGACCTTTGTTCAGGCTTAGACCCTCAGAAGGACACAATAAATGTGCTTGATCGAGGGAGATTTCAAAAACATGCAGTAAAAAGTACTATTTGCGGGAGTATGGGCCAATTCACCTGGAAGCCTGAGGGCCAAAACAAGTGGTCTTAGTTTGAGGGCCATAGTTTGGACATGCCTGCACTACAGCGAAGCATTTTCATTCATTTGTTCTCAACTGAATGCTACACGACGTTGCTGAATCCAACGCATATCACAGACTAAGAAAATTAAACTCGAGAAGGAAGTGCGTACATAAATAAACATGAATCGTCTTGAAAATAAGCGACTAAAGATTCCCCAAACACGCTCAGCTGAAGGTAAACTACTATAACAAAGGTAAACGCTCTGAAATGTCGAACGTTTAGGTCTGAATTAAATAAAAAAGAAACACTAGAACTGAAGAAGGAATCGCTTACCACAGATTGAGCATCACTGGCTTAGACTAAATTGTAAAATGAACGATTCCTACAGACCAAAATGTGACTAAAAGCCGGAAATAAGACGGCAGCGTTTCACAATCTAAAAAACACCACAGAATATGCTCAGAATGTGTAGACAAAACCCGCTCTTTTCTACAGGTATTTATAATAAGGCCTACAACACTGTGGTTTTGAATGAGCAGACACGACTCTGGGCTCTCCTCCTCCTCTTCCTCATCCTCTATCTTCCTCCTCTTCCTCTCCTCTATCCTCCTCCTCTTCCTCCTCCTCTCCCTCCAACAGGTGGGCCCCGTGCATATGCAAATCGGCGGCTCAACACGTGTCTGAGCCAATCACATCACAGGAAAATCCCAACACAACTGTCCACCTGGTCACGTGAGCTCAGGTGAGACCTCGCGCGCGCACAGACCCCGAGCACGCGCATCCTCAGGACCCCCAACCCCCCTCCCCCCTGCACAGGTGTTTCCCCATCCCCACATCAGCGCCCTCTCCCCGGCTTCCCCACGCCACCGCGGACAGCCAAAAAGCCCCGGACAGACACGGCGAGAGAACCGGGGGGAACCGACCGGAGCACCGACCGTTCTCTGCGCGCTGGGTCCGGCTGCTGGAGGCTCGGTTTGGTGGGCGCCATCTTCCCTGGGCCCCCCCGCTCCTCCTCCGGTTCCTCCTCTCCGCTGCTCCGGTGCCTCTGCCCGCTCCTCCGGTTCGTCTCTCCGGTACACGTCCTCACTGCGCCATCCTCCCCGCGCCGTGAAAACAAAGCCCCGTGTCCCGCGTATGTGTCCCCCCCCCCGCTCCCCTCTCCCTCCTCCGCCTCCTCCGCCTCTCCGCTGTTTGTCTCGCCTTCAGCAGCGGCGCATCCTCCACGGCTCAGCGGGCTGCGGCGGAGGTGCCATGCCGAGAACAGAGCGTCGGGACCGGGGTAGGACTCGTCTCGGTGTCCGCCGCCTCTGCCCCGGATCTCTCCGCGGAGGAATGTCGCTCAGAGGCGGGGGATGCGGGCTTCACGACGCCGCTGTGCCCCGGAGCTCATCCCCCGGCAGACGTGCGCTCCTCTCGGCGTCGGTCCCGCTCAGAGCCGGTGATGGAGCGGCTGTGTGCGGTCACGGTGCTGTCCCCGGAGCCTGTGACCGGCTCTGGGCTGCGGTGGCTCGGTGCCTCGGTGCCTCGGTCCGCGCTGGTCCATGTGTTGCTTCCTGGAGCGGCTGTTGCACTAAACGTTTGTTCCAATCAACTTTAACCCTTTGGTTCCTCCGGTCTGCGGATGAGGCGGTGCGGCGGAGGCGCGGACCGCGGGAAACGATCATTTAAGACGAAACGTGTTTAGCGCTAAAAAAAACAGGCGCTAAAAACGGCGCTAAACACACAAATGCCTCTGGAGGGTGCGGGTTAGATTCCTGCACAGACGCACGCGCAGGTCTCACGTGCAGCAGACCGTGTTTAGGCCTCGTGTTTGTTTGGACTCAGGTCTCACTAATGTTCTGACTAAATGTTCTGACTAAATGTTCTGTTGCAATGGGCTCTTTAGAGTATAACTTAAAGGTGCAACATGGAACTTTTTAGGATGAGGGTCGAATATTGATACTTTGCACAGGGAGACCAGACCCTGTTTACCCGGGACAGTCCCAGTTCTGAGCCCTGTGTCCCCTGTCCCTGCAGATTTATACAAAACCACTGATTTGTCCCAGTTTTATACAAGAAATGTCCCAGAGTCCCTGTTTTGGAACAATTTGATCTAAACCAGGACTAAACTAGGACTAAACCAAGACTACATCGGGTCTAAACCAGGACTATTTCAGATTTATTTCAGGTCTAAACTAGGACTAAAACACAACTAAACCAGGACTACATCAGGTCTAAACTAGGACTAAACCAGGACTACATCAGGTCTAAACTAGGACTATTTCAGATTTATTTCAGGTCTAAACCAGAACTAAACCAGGACTACATCAGGTCTAAACCAGGACTATTTCAGGTTTATTTCAGGTCTAAACCAGGACTAAACTAGGACTAAACCAGGACTACATCAGGTCTAAACCAGGACTAAACCAGAACTAAACCAGGACTACATCAGGACTAAACCAGGACTACATCAAGTCTAAACCAGAACTAAAACAGGACTAAACCAAGACTACATTGGGTCTAAACCAGGACTATTTCAGATTTATTTCAGGTCTAAACCAGAACTAAACCAGGACTACATCAGGTCTAAAACAGGACTATTTCAGGTTTATTTCAGGTCTAAACCAGGACTAAACTAGGACTAAACCAAGACTACAACAGGTCTAAACCAGGACTAAACCAGGACTACATCAGGTCTAAACCAGGACTAAACCAGGACTAAACCAGGACTACATCAGGTCTAAACCAGGACTAAACCAGGACTACATCAGGTCTAAACCAGGAGTAAACCAGGACTAAACTAGGACTAAACCAAAACTACATCAGGTCTAAACCAGGACTAAACTAGGACTAAACCAAGACTACATTGGGTCTAAATCAGAACTATTTCAGGTCTAAATTAACCAGGACTATTTCAGGTCTAAATTAACCAGGACTATTTCAGGTCAAGTTCAGGTCTAAACAAGGTCTAAACTAGGGCTGAACCAGGACTAAACTTGGACTAAAACAGGACTAGTTCAGTTCTAAACCAGGTCTAAACCAGAGGAACACTGACCCACACGAGAAGGGACAAAGTTACACACTTTCCAACCCGACCCGGGTGTGTCCCAGTTCATAATTTGGAAAACCTGGTGGTGATGCTAACCAGGGGCACTGCTCTGTCTGAAGCTTTGTCACTGTTACTAAATTTAGACTTTAATCCAGGGAACTCCAACCTTTTGCGTCCGGCGAGCGACCTTTACAAAATGAAAAAGCCGGAGAGCCGCTCAATTTAGCGGTCGCAAGAAATTAAGTCGATATAAAAGGGCCTTAGATGTTTTACGGTTAGAGTGTCCAGACGTCCATATTTCCCCAGTTTTGAGCTCCGTGTCCCCTGTCCCTGCAGATTTATACAAAACCAGAGATTTGTCCCAGTTTTATACAAGAAATGTCCCAGATTTTCGATGAATTTGATCCCTGCCGACAGTAAAAAGAGGCATAAACTGTCATTTCTTTAGGTAAAATACAGAAAAGCTGCTTAAAAATGACCAAAATACAAAAAAATGTGACTCAATTTAGTGCCGAGCGCAGAACAGTTTTCCTTAATTATGCTCTCGTTTCACAATTTTATTATTACCGAACCAAACCGGGGACGTCCCAGTTTTTTATTTTGAACAATTAAATGGCTATAAAACATTAAAAAAAATTTATTAGTGCACAAAAATAACAGATTTAAAATGGAAATGAATCAAATTTGGGTTATTCAGAACCGTATAATTCAGAAATCCCTTGGCGAGCGACTGTAGCTTTAATCTGATCTTTCTTTTTACCATAATCTGACCATAATGTTTCGCAGTAGGGCATTAAACGTGTCTGTTTCTATAAAGGGACACCACAAGGCCAAGTTACAGGTCAGATCTCTGGAGAGGCAAGCCCACATTGTAAGAAAGCACTTGAATTGTAATTGAATAAACGCAAGATGCAGGTTTAGTAACGCAGGCAATGCAACGACATCTCCACGGAGACGAGGGGGAAAGTGCAAAGTGACTCAGTGCAGCTTTAGGGTCTCTTCAGCTGCTGTAGTTTAGTTTGCGCAGTGATCTGAAGGTCACCGGTTCGAATCCCGCTCCCATACACTTACACTTAGTGTCTGTGTAGAAAGGAATCTATAAAAAAAGTCATCATTTATCATTAGCATTTCCTCAGACAGTCCCAGAACGGTTTACTCCAGATGCCCTCCCTGTCCTGGGCTCCTCTGACACATTCACAGACACAAACTATTTCCACTAGAGCTGGATTCAAACCCCCAACCAGTGTAAGAGGCCTAAACCGTTCCCTCCACTGCAAAAAAACAATCTCTAGGTGAGTTAAAATGACTTAAATTAAGAACATTTTACTTTATTTGAGCAGAATCAACTTCACAAGTGAAATTATCTGCCAGTGGAATAAGTGTTTTTAGTCAATTCAAGCAACATTTGATTTTGTGTCTTATTTTAAGTGCAAAAAGTTGTTGTTTTTCTAATTTTAAGTGTAGCAAGATGTGTTTTCATATTTTAGGTACAAAAATCCAGTTCCAGACATTCAGCTGCCGTTTTCCTGCCATTTTGCTGTCGTTTTCCTGCCGTTTCAGAACCCCCCCAACCAGTGTAAGAGGCCTAAACCACTCCCTCGCCAACAATCACCGATGAATTTTGAGTGTGGTGCTGTGATATTCGGGGAAACGGCAGAATCATGGTTTAATGTTTGCACTTTTTACTTCCATCTTTGTTTTTCCTGCTGTTTTCAGACGTCATCACAACGTTCTTCTCGTCAATCATATTTAAAACAGATGGACTTAAATTAACATTGTTCAGGTGCAGATTTGTGTTGTAATAATGGAAGTTTTGGGTCTAGTCATGGATAGAAATGATCAGGTTCAACTTTTGTCAATTTACCTTTTGGAATTTTCATCTGGTGTTGTCACAATACTGAAATTTCTCGATTTCGACGCTAAGGAATAGACTCAGTACCGATTCTGATACAACAAGGAGAATAAAAAACATGTTTTATTTAGACTAGAATGTGATTTTTAACATTAAATCAAAGTACTTTCTTTTATGAGCTCTTATACTTGTTCTGATACAGCTCAAAATCATTCCAGAAAGCTTAACTTTGTCCTGTGAACGTGACTTTTTAGTACTGACACCTGCTTAAATGAGCAGCTAGTTCTGATACTAGTTTCAGTATCGATTCGTATCTGATTTTTGATACTTCTGACAACCCTGTGCTAAACAACAGCACACTCTAAATCTGAAAAATACCAAATAAAACCAATTAAAACCGTGTTAAATCTTAATTGTATGAACGATTCCGGTAACTAACTCTATATAACTCTATAATATGACACCCGTGGATCATTATGTTAAAACTGGGACACTTTAAATCACAATATTCATCTAAAACGACTTCAGAAAATAAACTTAACCTTTTTTCTCCAACAATAAACACACAATTCCTTCATGGACCGGTGGAGGTGCAGGGTCGGGAATAACAGCACAAAATACTTACAGCTCTGAACCACAGTCTGAAAAACCACTGCACTATATTTTAACAGGAAATATTGTGGCCGACTCTGTTTTTTATTAAGATATATTGTATTTTTCTGCTGCTGTGAGCCCGTCACAGCGTCGTGGAGGTGAAAAAAGGCAAAATTATGTCTCGAAAATACGTGATTAGAGCTTCAAACCTGCACGAATCAAGTGTCAGTGAAAAGAAAACTAGGATAAAACTAGGATAAAAGCTTTGAAAAGTCCAGTCTGCAGAATCCACTTCAGCCCAGTCGACGTTAAGCGCTTTGTGTTGCATTTATTGTATGAAAATCGCTCTATAAATAAAGTTTGATTGATTTGAATGATTGATTTCTACAGCACATTTCCTAAACAAATAGTTTCCCTAACTCTAACCCTAAAACTACAGTAATAATCTAATGATAAACGCTCAGATTGAATCGGACTATTTAATCTCATCCTATTTCTGTTTCCTTAATGCAGCTCCAGTTTCCAAGTTCGCTGCGGAAGAACATTTTCCATTCACGTTCACGTTGTTTTTCTGAGTGCACAAAGCACATTTCAAACGCAAGATTCTGCAAAATGTTTCAATAACTTGGTGGTTTATAAAGTGTTAGATTTAACCTAAAATAATAAAATCAGAGCGAACACATAGAGGAGCAATAAAGGCAATAAAATAAAAGAAATAAAAGACACAGAGGAGGCCACACGACTCACGCCAGAGAATAAAAGTGGGTTTTAAGACGAGACTTAAAACATTTCGCTGTTCGGACGTGTGGGAATAGGTCGGAAAAAAGGTGGGAAAACTGATCTTTAGACGGGACGGAATCTTTAAACGGTGAAAATGTAAAAGAGAAAAACCGTTTCGTTCTGTTAAAGAGCAAAACCGCGGACTGTGCGGTCACCGGGCAGACGCTTCACCGCTGCACCACTGCTGCAAGTTCATTTCAAACACAAAAAAATGAATAAAATCTTTAAAATAACAAAACTGTGTGTGTCAGATGCCCTCCCGCGCACTGTGTTTCAGCGGCGTTTAGGTTCAGGATTCTCGGCTTTGCACCTCTCTCTCTCTCTCTCTTTCTCTCTCTCTCTTTCCCTTTCTCTTTCTTTCTTTCTCTCTCTTTCTCTCTCTCCTCTGTCTCCGACCCCTCAAGGTCAACGGCATTCTGGGTAATCTGCAACGCGCCGCTCCGACGCGAGACGGAGAGAGGAGAGAGGAAGAGAGGGAGGGAGGGAAGAGAGGAGGAGGAGAAAGGGAGAGGGGGCGTGAGCGAAAAGGAGAGGAAGCGAGGAGGGGAGAGGGAAAGAGGGAAAAGAGAGGGAGCGGAATGGATGAGGCGAGAGAGACGGAGGGAGGTAAAGAAAAGGAGCGAGGGAGTGAAAGAGGGAGAGAGAGTGACAGAGGAGAGATGTAGTAGACACAGGAATGTTGTTTAAACAGAAGCAGTGAACCAACAGAGTCTGAGCAGCTCCGATTCAGACGGAGAGAGAGAGAGAGCGAGGGATGACAGAGAGAGGGGAGAAAGATAGCAAGAAGGAGGGAGAATGGGGGAGAAGGACAGAGAGGAGAGAAAGCAAGAGAGGGAAAAGGAGAGGAAAAAGAGGGGAAGAGAGATAGAGAGGAGGAGGGAGGGAAGAGGAGGCAGATGGAGGAAGGAGAGAGGGAAGAGAGAGAGGAGAGGAAAGAATGATCCAAAGCAGAATGAAGATGTACAGTTAGACATGTTCTCACTGGGATAATCGTATAAAGCACAAACCAGCAGACGATTTACTCAAAGAGGAGGAAGACGGAGGAGAGAAAGGACAGAAAGAGGGGAGGAGGAGGGGGAGAGAGGAGAAAAAATGAGAGAGGACAGAAAGAGAGGAGAGAGGAGAAGAGAGGAGCACGGAAAGAAGGAGAAAGAGAGGATCAGAGAGGAGAGAAAGAGGGAGGACAAATGAGAGGAGAAAGGAGGGGGAAAGGAGAAAGGGAGGGAGAGGAGAAAGGAGAAGAAGAGAGGAGCAGGGAAAGGAGGCGAGAGGAGAAAGAGGGGAGGAGAAAAGGGAGAGAGGATAGAATGAGAGGAGAAAGGAGGAGGAGGAGGAAAGGAGAAAGAGAGGAGAAGAAGAGAGGAGAAAAAGAGGAAGAGGAGAAGGGGAAGGAAAGGAGAAAGAGCGGAGGAGGAAAGAAGAGAAAAAGGGGAGAGGAGAAAGAGGAAGAGAAGAAGAGAGGAGCAGGGAAAGGGGGAGAAAGAAGAGAAGAAGAGAAAAAGGGGGAAAAGAGGAAGAGAAGAGGGGAAGAAAAAGAGAGAAGAAGAAGAGAGGAGGAGAGGAGAAGGAGGAGAGGAGAAAAAGGGGAAGAGGAGAAGTAGAGGAAGAGAAGGAGGAAGGGAGAAAGAGAGGAGGAGGCGAGAGAAGCAGGGAAAGGAGTAGAGAGGAGGAGAAGGAGGAGGAGAGAAGAGAAAAAGGGGGAGAGGACAAAAAGACAGGAGAGGGGAGGGGGCAAAAGAGAGGAAGAGAAGAAGGAGGGGGAAAGGAGAAAGAGAGAGGAGGAGAGAGAAGAAAAAGAGAAAAGAAAGAGAGAAGGAGGAGGAGAAAGAGCAGAGAAAGAGTGTAAGAAGGAGGTAGAGGAGAGGAGAGGAGAGAAAGGAAAGAGGAGTGAAAGTGAAGAGGAGGAGAGCAGAAAAAGAGTATAAGAAAAGGAGAGAAGGAGACAGTAGGAGGAGAGAGAAAAGAGAGGAGAAGAAGAGAGGAGGAGGAGAGGAATAGAGGAGTAACTGAGTCTGGCTGCTTCATCTAATCATTGTACTGAACCTTTGAATTCTTTATATTTTTGTTTTCTTTTCCGCTCAAGAGTTTGGACTAATTACTTTTTTTCATATAAATAAAGTGTTGTTTTTTTCTGGTTTAGCGCTGAAAAAAGCAATTTGTGTTTAACGTTTCTTGTATTTCAGACACTCAGCATCAAAACTGAACTATTCTCTGAGTGTATTCTCAGGGGGCGGGGATAGGGGGTATGTGAAAACGGGGATTTTCTGAGCACTTAAGCCCCAAATGCACTCAAATACAACTATGTGTAAGAGAAGACTGACGGAACACTGTGGAAATAAAGGTTTAATTGACATGTTTCTGTTAAAAGTGGAAAAATCTCCTGTGATGATGAGAGTTCAACCTATTTCAACCCAGAACAAGGACAAAAGTCGAATTAAGAGACACTTTCGATGGGTCAAATGCAGAGAGCACGTTTCTCTACAGGGATAATAAGGCGTAAAATGTGTCTGTCTGTAATGATTTTAATGTTTGTATTAAAAAAAACACTTCTCAGGCGCAGAAAGAAAAGAGGAGGAAGAGTTTAAAGACTCAAGTTTGCGTTTTGTGAATGAGAAAAGAAGAAGGAAAAGGAAGGAAGAGGAAAAGAGGAGGGTTAAAGCTTCCAAATAACATCTGTGCCCAACCACAGACTGTGTAAAGACGTGGACAGAGGGAGTGTGACGTCACCCGCGGCGTTCGGCGACAGAAAAGTGAAATAAAAACACCAGGATCGTGTAGAGCGGGTTAACACGAACATTTCGAGACGGAAATGAGGAGTCGGACAGCAGCGGTGACAGAGAGAGGGGCGGCGTTTATTCAATACAAAGTGGAAAGGAGCTGGAGTCAGTGGAGCCAGAAGAGCCCCCCATGTTCACGTCGTATTTGGAACTCAGCGGCCGGTGGGTTTGCGATTTTTTTATTTTATTTTGACACTTCGTAACAGCGGGAAATAGAAATAGACAGAAGTGAGGCTGACAATCTGCACCACCGCTGACACATCATATTTATACAGGAAACGTGGGGGAAGTGTGTTGCCCAAGGACACAACAATAACACATGATCCATAAGGAAATCGATCCACAAACCTCTGAGCCCCAAAACACCAGAACAGCTGCATTTACACTTTAACAAACACATCAAAATGGGACTAAACCAGTACTGGACCAGGACTAGAACAGGACCAAAATGAAGTCTACATCAGGACTAAACCAGGACTAGACCAGGACTAGAACAGGACCAAAAGAAGTCTACATCAGGACTAAACCAGGACTAGACCAGGACTAGAACAGGACCAAAAGAAGTCTACATCAGGACTAAACCAGGACTAAACCAACAGGACTAAGCTGGGACCATATGAGCACAGCCTATAGCGTCATGTTCTGAATAAACTAATGAGAATGAGATCATCTAAACTCCAAATTCACTTTAAACGTGTGCAGAAGTTTTATAAATAAATGTTGATTTGGAAATTCTGAAAATGTAAAAAAATAAATACGTAAAACATAAGAAAGACACAAATCTAGTGCTAGAATCGTCAGAGATTTCTCCACAAAACGTTTCATGTTGCAGTCGTTACTGTGGCTGCTGCAGGTTTAAAAAGAGGAAAAACAGACTAAACTTGGGACTAAACCAGAGTTATACATAAGAGAATAAGAAAAAAACTGAACTAAACTTTGACCAGGATCAGAACTAAACCAGGACTAAACCAGGACTAAACCAGGACTAAACCAGGACGAGATCAGGACTAGATCAGGACTAAATCAGGACTAGATCAGGACTAGATCAGGACTAGATCAGGACTAAATCAGGACTAGATCAGGACTAGATCAGGACTAAATCAGGACTAAATCAGGACTAAATCAGGACTAAATCAGGACTAGATCAGGACTAAATCAGGACTAGATTAGGACTAAACTAGGACTAAATCAGGACTAAATCAGGACTAGATCAGGACTAAATCAGGACTAGATCAGGACTAAATCAGGACTAAATCAGGACTAAATCAGGACTAAACTAGGACTAAATCAGGACTAAATCAGGACTAGATCAGGACTAAACCAGGACTAAACCAGGACGAGATCAGGACTAGATCAGGACTAAATCAGGACTAGATCAGGACTAGATCAGGACTAGATCAGGACTAGATCAGGACTAAATCAGGACTAAATCAGGACTAAACTAGGACTAAATCAGGACTAAATCAGGACTAGATCAGGACTAAATCAGGACTAAACTAGGACTAAATCAGGACTAAATCAGGACTAGATCAGGACTAAATCAGGACTAGATCAGGACTAAATCAGGACTAAATCAGGACTAAATCAGGACTAGATCAGGACTAAATCAGGACTAAATCAGGACTAGATCAGGACTAGATCAGAAGCAAAAACATGTCTCCGCTTTCAGAATGGTTCAGAATTATTCCAAATAGCAAAGCTCTCTGTGTGTCTGCATTCATTCACTCAAAACCTGGACTAAACTCAGATCTAAACCAGGACTAAACCAGGACTAGACCAGGACTAAACCAGGACTAAACCAGGATTACATCAGAACCAAACCAGAACTAGACAAAAGCCAGGTTTATACATTCTAGGTATGAAAAAAAGAAAAAATATGAACTAAATGTGGCCTAAACCAGGACTAAACTTGGACTCAATTTACAACGAAACCAGGACTAAAGTTGGGACTAAATCAGGATTAGATCAGGACCAAACCAGAACAAGAACAGGACTAAAGAAGGACTAAACCAGGATTATACGTCCTGAGTATAGATATGAAAATAAGAAAAAAATGTGAACTAAACCAGAACTAAACTTGGACTAAACTAGGACTAAATCAGAACTAAACTTGGACTCAATATGGGCTCAATTTGGAACTAAACCAGGACTAAAGAAGGACTAAACCTGGGTTATACATTCTGAGTATAGGTATGAGAATAAGAAAAAAATGTGAACTAAATGTAGACTAAATCAGGACTAAACCAGGGCTAAATCAGAACTAAACTTGGACTAAATCAGGATTAAACCAGGACTAAACTTGGGCTCAACTTAGAACTAAACCAGGACTAAACCAAGAGCAAACCAAGACTAAAGCAGCACTAAACATTCTGCGTATACATATGAGAAGAAGAACAACATTTAACAAAATTTTGACCTAAATCAGGACTAAACCAGGACTAGAACTGGACTAAAACAGGACCAGCGATGTTCTGAGGAACCCGGACACAGATTTTAAAAACCACATTTTGACAAACACATTTATATGAGACTAACGTGAAAAACACACCTTAGATTTTAGCTCAGAGACAGTCGTTCGTTGTGTATTTGTGTTTCTGTTTCTGACCAGATGAGGAGGAGAAAGTGCTGTGGTCTATGCTCACGTTAAGAAAAATTACAGAAAATTATCTAAAATTATGTGAAGAATTAGAGGTAAAAATATGCGTTTGTATTGTTTGATTTGGAAATAAACTGTTTTAGGATCTCCACACGTGCAGTTTTAACTTTTCAGTGTGACAATATTCTGTTCGTATGTTTGAAACTGCAAATAGAAAATTCACAAAACGTAAATTTACGGTGAGTTAATGAAAAGATTTCTAATTAAAAACAATGCAGCCGAGTAGAAACAGCATCAGAAAGACCAAACGCAAAAGCGAAAAGTACAAATGTGTTAAGATTCTGAGCAGGTCTGAAGGAAACGCCACGATTCAACGCTACACGGACACGCTTTCTCACAAGAAATCAGCAAAATTACACAAATCTTAAATGAAATCTGGAATTATTTGTGATCTGGTTTTAATTTGTGAATCCGAAATTGCAAAAAGAGCACACACACACGGCACAAACCGGTAGGAATTCGAAGATCGGATGAATCAAAAACTAGAATTTCTAAGATTTCAGTCCCAGTTTTGGATGATTTTGATTTGAAATTAGAAATTGTTTGATGAGGAGATAAAATGTGAAACAGCTTTTGGTCAGAGCTGAGTGAGAGGCTGGAGAAGCGAAGACGATTCTGCACAAATCTGAATCTTAAAAATGTGTAAATTGTTTTTAAATTTTAACAGCGTCGAGAAATATGAAACCGTTTCTTTTATTACAATATTTAAATCGGTTTTGTTTGAGATTTCTGTTCAAAATCGTGTGAAAATCTCAAGAGAAAAAGGCGTACACTCCTCTTCTTTGGTGTGTGTTCTGACAAATCTTCATTCTTAAGTCAAGTTCAGTCATTAAAATTGAGAAAATGATCGAAATTTATTTTAAAACGTGAATTAAAAACTGCTTAATTAATACAGGCTGAAGAGAGAATTACAAAATGATCCGAGGCAAGTGGGAAAATTACAAAAAGTTTCAGAAATTTTACAATGTTATTATTTGTCTAGTGCGTTCACTGAAATTTGGGAGAAATTAAAATAGAAATTAAAAGTTTATGCAATTTAAAATGGTGAGTTTAAGAGCATCTCCTCTGCAGACTTTGATCAGAGTCTGTGTGAGTTTGAGCGCAGCGTAAATCACGAGTCCAACAGACACAGAGACACAGAGAGGAGAAAGAAAAAGGACTTTACCTTGGTTTATTTTAAAGAAATTAACTTTTGTTCATATATTTAACTTTTATTTTGTTGATTAGTTGTGATAATATTTAAGGTTTGTTTTTAACAGAAGCAAAACGACACTAAAATCTACAGAAAATGGTCGGAGAATAGTTGCTGTGATCAGTGTTTGAGTTTGTGAAGTGCTGGTGATGGTCTAAAATGTGTCTCAGTTTGAAGGAAAAATGTCAAAACTGATCAAACAAATGTCGTGTGTTTGTTAAATAAAGTGTCAGTGTGTCGGTGTGTGTCGGTGTGTGTCTGTGTGTGTGTTACGGCTCCACAGGTCCGGTCGTACCTCTGATACGCGCCGAGTCCCTGCGCGCTCTGCGGAGTCCCGTTCGTGGCACCGGGTCCGGGCACCACCGGCACGCGGCCCAAAGGCGGTCCTGAGGCGGCGTTCACCATCCCGGACACCGCTCCACCCGCCGCTCCTCCTCCAGACACACCGGACCCTCCACCGGCTCCTCCCGCCGCCGAGGCCGTCACCTGCACGCTGAAGTCCGGGAAGATCCTGATCATCGTCCCGCTGAGCTCCGCTGCGCTCCGGGACGCACTGCCACCCGCGGTTCCACCTGTTCCTCCTCCGTTCCGCTGCGCTTCGCTCCGATCCGCGTTACAACACAAACACTGGAGCCCGGGACACGCTTCTGGTCCGCTTCTGGTCCGCTTCTGACGCGCGTCTGTCGCTTTAACCTTCGGAAATTACTCCTGAATCAATCCAAGTCATTGTTGCGTCTCCGGCGCGCAACACCAAAGCGAACGCCACAAATAAAGCGATCAGTGGTTGTTTCTGTGCCGCTCCAGACGACTGTCCTCCTCCGGAACCTTTCACTCTCCTGTCCGGTCTCCTCTCCCGCGGGGTCCGGGCTTTGTCCTGGAGGGAATGCCCCGGCTCCGGTCCCAGGCAGTGTCCGCTCAGAGCGCCTCCATGCGCGGCCAGAGTCCTCTCCTCCCCTCGCTGCTGCCGCCGAGTGGAGCGGTCAGACTAGTGCCCGTGAAGGGTGACTGTGACTCGGGTTCAAACCACGCGAAGAGCCGCGGACAGAGCGCTAGACCCGGAGCAACAGGAGCCCCGCACTGACACCGACCCCTCCGCGGAATGTGTGCCCGTGAAAGCCGCGCCGTGCCCGGCCATGCTCCCCGCCGCAGGTCGGTGTTGTCGGTAAAGATGGAGGCTGGTGGACGGTCCGCGGTGACATCGGTCGGTGTGCTCTCGTGCCTCCGTGTGTCGGTATGTGAGGCGGGCGCGTGCACGTGTGAGTGTGTGGCGGGAGCGCGCGCGGTGATGGAGACTGATAACGCTGTCTGCTCAAGAGCGCGCGGCCATTCAGAGAAACAGGGGCCAAGCGCGGGATCAAACCGGGACTGGACCGGGACTGGACATGGACTGGACCAGGACTGACCCAGGACTGACCCAGGACTGACCCAGGACTGACCCAGGACTGAACCAGGGCTTAATAAGGAGTAAAAACTGATAACAAAACAATATAATTTTCATGAGACACTTGTTACAGTCAAAATAAATAAATAAAGTTACGTTGGATGATTCTAAAACCTTTTTCTTTCCGCAGTTTCAATATTTCCAGCACTTTTCCTGATGTTAAACAGGATCTACACGCATCAGTGATTTGTTTTTGTGGTTTTAAACGAGGGGCATCTCTCTCTTTCCTCCTTCTGTCTCTCTTTTACCCTTCCACCTCTTCCCTCACTTTTCCTTCTCTCCCTTCTCTGTATCGCTCTTTTCCTTACTCCACTCTACTACTTCTCTATTCTCAAGTGAACCTGTAGCTTTTTTTGCTCAGTTTTATTCGATCCCCTCTTCCCTCTCTTTTCTTCCTCTTTTTCTGTCTTTCTTTCCTCTGTGTAATTGGGTTCTCCTTCTCTCTCTTCTCCTCCTCTCTGTTTCCATTGCCGTCTCTCCTCGGTGTGTGATCAGACTCTGAATAAAGTCATAATCTGAACCTCTGCCCAGGCCACGCCCACAGCCTGCCTCACACTCCGCCCCCTTTTCTCTCTCACCCTCGTTTCTCTTTCTCTCACTCCATCTCTCCCTTTCCATCTCTCTCTCTCTCTCTCTCTCTCTCTCCTCTCGCTCACTTCATTTTAAATCTCTTACGTCGTCCCAGTCTGTCTTTTTCTTGTAACCCTGATGAAACTGAACAAACTCTCGCCTCACAGCAACAGGGTCCCCGGTTCGACTCCCGGGCATCAAATCAAAACCTGCACAACTGGAAAAATCCTCCAGAAAATCCAGATTTAACCCAGAGAAACGAAAGGACATGTCAAATGCAGAGGATACATTTCCCTATGGGGACAATAAAGTGTACTGTGCCATACAGTACCTAAACCAGGGCTAAACCAGGGCTAAACTAGAACTAAACCAGGACTAAACCAGGACTAAACCAGGACTAAACCAGGGTTAAACAAGGGCTAAACCAGGACTAAACCAGGACTAAACCAGGGTTAAACAAGGGCTAAACTAGGACTAAACCAGGGTTAAACTAGGACTAAACAAGGACTAAACAAGGGCTAAACCAGGGCTAAACCAAGACTAAACTAGGACTAAAACAAGGCTAAACCAGGACTAAACCAAGACTAAACCAAGACTAAACTAGGACTAAAACAAGGCTAAACCAGGACTAAACCAAGACTAAACTAGGACTAAAACAAGGCTAAACCAGGACTAAACCAAGACTAAACTAGGACTAAAACCAGGGCTAAACCAGGACTAAACCAGGACTAAACCAGGACTAAACCAGGAATAAACCAGGAATAAACCAGGACTAATGAATCCCTCTCACTCTCGTTTGTTCTTGGCATAAAAGCTTGACTAATATTTAAGGTATAAACACTTAAATCTATCAGAAAATGACTTAAAAGGAGTGAAATTATAATTATCTTAAAATAAACGACCTCTAGACTAGAATTAAACAGTCTCCGAAGTAGTAAGCGGAGAATAAATCCGAAAACAAGATGAATAACCTGATATAAGTTTTAAAATCTTGGCCAAATCAGAGAAATTTGCAGTGTTGGTGTTTGGTTAAACTTGAGGTTCATTAAACACACTTTTGTTGATTTCTGCGACTTCGTCCTCGGTCCCGCCCCTGAGACGGCTCTTGTCCAATCGCGTCGCTGCGTTCGTCGATACTTCCTGCCTCTCGTGGATTTGCTGCTGAAATAAAAGTCTCATTAGCTCCGTGGCAGGTTTGGCCCGGAGCCTGGAGGAGAGGGGGACGTGAAGCCGATACGTTGCCCAGGATCAGGCTCTCCACTGGGGCCACGATGATCTCTCCCTCTGCCTCCCTCAGACCTCCAGAGCCGTGCAGGAGAGGAGGACATGAAGCCGATACGTTACCCAGACTCGGGCTTCTCTCTGGGGGTAGACGCTCCTCCTTTGCCCCCCTCCTCCAGATCGGAGCTCCAGAGGCTGTGGTGGAGAGGAGGACGTGAAGACAATACCTAACCCAGAATCAGACTCTCCTTTGGGGGGGCGAATACCTGAACTCCAGACCAGAGCAAGGACTGAACCAGGACTAAACCAGGACTGAACCAAGACTGAACCACTGGACTAAACAAGGACTGAACCAGGACGGAACCACAGGACTGAACCAGGACTAAACCAGGACTAAACCAGGACCAAACCAGGACTAAACCAGGACCAAACCAGGACTGAACCAGGACTAAACCAGCTCTGAACCAGGACTGAACCAGTGGACTGAACAAGGACTGAACAAGGACTGAACCAGGACTATATCAGGACCAAACCAGGATTGAACCAGGACTATATCAGGTCTAAACCAGGACTGAACCAACCCTAAAACAGGACTAATCAGGGACTGAACTAGGATTAAACCAGGACTGAACCAGGACTGAATCAAGAACTGAACTAGGATTAAACCAGGACTATATATACGGTCTAAATCAGCACAAAAATAGGACTGAAGCAGGACTAAACCAGGACTAAACCAGGACTGAACAAGGACCCGTTCTCCCCCTCCTCCAGACCAGGGCCCCGGCGCTGCTGCCCAGGATCAGACTCTCCTCTGGGGCCACGTGCGCCTCCTCCAGAGACCCGGCGCTGGTTAAAACTCCACATTGGTGTAAATATGGACAGAAAACCGCGGAGTGAGAGAGGAAGAGGAGAGGCTAATGAAGCAAAGTACTGCATCTGAGCTAATGGAGGAAAAATGAATTGGACAGGAGCAGAGGCGGATCTGGGAGGTCTAGAACTTGGACTAGACTGAATTAAAGATCCTATATTATGCAAAATAGAATCTGTTATAACGTTGTTACCTCCTGAAAACAGACCTGGAGTTGTGTTTGTTTCATTTACACGTCTGAGTAACAGTTTATTATAGCTTCTATCTTGTGTCTTTCATTGTTGATCTGATGAATATTAAGATTTATTCCGATAATTCCAAACTGTTCTCTAAATTCTGGTTTATTCCTGGTCTATTAGTCCTGGTTTAGTCCTGTCTGATCCTGTTTTATTCCTGGTTTAGCCCTGGTTTAGTCCCGGGCTCTTGTATATTGCTCTTTTGTTGTTGATCTGATGAATATTCATAGGTTTTCCACATTATTCCGATGATCCAGTTTGTCCTGAGGGAACAGAAGGCGGCTGTCCTCATTCTGTCGGAGCGCTACCTGGTCACAGCCCAAACAAAATGCACAAAAAGGGACACAAGGTACACGAAAAGTACACAAAAAGCACACAAAACCTACAGAAGTGCACGGAACACAGGACACGTGTGGGGTTTCCGTGCTTCTCGAGGACATTCCACTGACGCCCGTTCATTTCCTTGAGACGGATCCTGACTTTAAAGTGTTTGTGCCCGATTTTTACGTCTTAAAAACATGAAAAACAAAACTAGATCATTTTAAACAGTTTGTAGTGCTCCAAAGTCACTCCTCACTGTCCTTATTCATTCACAGCATGAGTTTATGAGCGCTTCTCACAACTATCAGAGGCTACAACTAATAATTACTAGCATGCTAATGTGCACTTCATGATCAGTGGACCATAAAACTCTTCATAATCAGATGCAGACAACGTATTTTGACCTCAAGAGCTGCTTATTCAATACATTTGTACTTTACTTCACCTAAACTCTGATCTTAACCTATTTTAACCCAGATCTGAACTTTAAACCATGTGGCTGATCTAATAATGAAGGATTTAGGTCATGAGAACCACAGGAGAGAGTTAGAAGTCAGATCTGTGAAGAGGCGAGCCCACCCACAGTAAATGTTTTTCAAGGACTGAAGGAGTTGTGTTTTGTTTCATTCACACGTGTTCGAGTAACTCTTTATTATTAGTCTGTCTGCATCTCCAAAGCTCAAAACGCTCTGTTCCACCTTGTGATGTCATGTAGTGGTAGTTTTAGCTCCTTTTACTAATGCTGAAGTACTACAGTTAGGGAACTGCAGTAAGGAACTTGAAATGACTGAATGTTTAAAAATCGTACTCACTTTCTTCACTTTGAAGCAGTTTTCTGTAAAGTGCCAGTGGAAGTGGGATTAAAAAAGGGTTCTCAAACTGTGGGTGAGGTCCAAAAAAGGGGCACAGACTGTTTAAGTGCAGCACAGTTTGCTCGGCTCATTTTAATCTTAAATTTATTTAATCCTACCTGCACCTTTGTATGTTATTTTATTTTATTACATTTTTATATCTGTATTTTATTATATTTTATTATATTTTACTATATTGTCTACTTATTTCCCTTGTATTTGCAAACACTTTTTAACAGTACTATTTATTGCAGCTATTAGTACTTCTTGAATATCTTAGAGAGTCAATGGTTCTTCTCATCCTGAGCATTTCATTGCACTGTCGACCTTGTGTTGAACCTGCATATGACAAATAAACAATCTTGAATCTTGAATCTAATAAAATGATAAAATAGAGATATATTTATAAGAACATTGATATACTGTATATATGGGGGGAAAAAATTACAATAAAATACAAATAAATGTCAAAAATTACAAAAATGGTCTTGATTCGGCCTTGATGGGCTGTGGTCATGGCCTTGTTTTTGTTTCGGCCTTTTAAAGTCTTGGGTTTTGCCTCGGTCTCGACTCTCCGAGGTCTTGGTCCTGTCCTGGTCTCGGGACCCTGTGGTCTCGGCCGGGTCTTGGTCTCGATCAGTCTTGACTACGACACAACCTTTCACCTTTAGGTCAGTAGAGATTGGAAATTCCGTGTCTGAAATTATCCAGATGATTCTCGTGAAGGTGTGTGGAGTTTAAAAACACAGTGGAGCACTTCCTGTATCACCACATGACATCACGAGGTGGAACAGAGTGTGTTCCGTTTGAGAGAAGAACCGTTTGTGTGTTTAACATGTGTGAATGAAACAAAACACAACTCCAGGTCTGTTTGTGACGAGGAAACATTAGAGCATAGATCAGAAAATAGCACAACGTGAGCCTTTTAATGCCGTACTGTGGAGCATGCCAGACGTAGCATCTCCATGGAGACAGTGGGAGATTTACTAGAAAAAAAATACGTAATTTGTTCAGATAGACAAAAATGCAAAGCCCAGACACACAGAGAGAACATGCAAACTCTGAGCATGCTGGGAATCGAACCTGCAACCTTCTTATTGTTTGGCGGAAATGTTTTGCCGCTTTGTTTCTTTATCAAACTGACAAAAACATCTTCATCCTCCTACAGTCCTACAGACTTTCAGTGATTAAAGCTTCAGTGCGGTTTATTCCCTTCAAACCCGCTCACCTGCTTCTCTGAGTGGCACGGCTCTCCTCCAATCAGCCGCCTCCGTGCCGCCTTAGCCCCGCCCCCTCATCATCTCCCGTCTCGGCGCTGTCAAAATGGCCGCCTCTCTGCGTCGCCGCGGTGATGGATGGGGTCAGCTGACAGTGGGCTGCGGGGGTCAGAGGTCGCGGCTCGATGATGAATGAAGTGTTGCAGAGGATTATGGGAGATTTTTGACGAGCGTCAGAGGAACGCGCGGCCTGAAAATAAAACAATTATTAAACAGTTTGAATCATTTTTTCTCTCAGAGTTTAAGCGACACGAGAGCGACGAGTTTAATCACAGAAACACGACGAGAAACGTCTGACATTTGGGAAATAAAATGAGTCTTACAACGTGAGGACTAAACCAGGACTGAACCAGGACTGAACAGGACTAAACCAGGACTGAACCAGGACTAAACCAGGACTGAACCAGGACTGAACCAGGACTGAACCAGGACTGAACCAGGACTGAACCAGGACTGAACCAGGACTGAACCAGGACTGAACTGGTCCTAAACCAAGACTGAACCAGGACTGAACCAGGACTAAACCAGGACTGAACCAGGACTGAACCAGGACTGAACCAGGACTGAACCAGGACTGAACCAGGACTGAACCACAAGACTAAACCAGGACTGAACAGGACTAAACCAGGATTGAACAAGAACTAGACCAGGATTAAACCAGGACTAAAACAGGACTGAATCAGGACTAACCAAGGATTGAAGAAGGATTAAGCCAGAACTATATCAGGTCTAAAACAGGACTGAAACAGGACTGAACCAGGACTGAACCAGGACTGAACCAGGACTGAATTAGGACTGAACCAGAACTAAACCATAAATGAACAAGAACTGAACCAGGATTAAACCAGGACTTAACCACAGGACTGAACCAGGACTATATCAAGTCTAAACCAGGACTGAACCACAGGACTGAACAAGGACTGAACTAGGACTAAACCAGGACTAAACCGGGACTAGACCAGGACTGAACTAGGACAATATCAGGTCTAAACCAGGGTTAAACCAGGATTAAACCAGGACTGAACAAGGACTGAACCAGGACTGAACAGGATTAGATCAGGTCTAAACCAGGTCTAAACCAGGATTAAACCAGGACTAAACCAGGACTGAACCACAGGACTGAACAAAGACTAAACCAGGCCTAATCCAGGACTAAACCAGGATTAAACCAGGACTGAACAAGGACTGAACCAGGACTAACCAGGGACTGAACTAGGATTAAACCAGGACTGAACCACAGAACTGAACAAGGACTGAACCAGGACTATATCAAGTCTAAACCAGGACTAAACCTGGGCTAAACTTGGACTGAACCTGGACTGAACCAGGACCCCCTCTTCTCTCCTCCTCCACCTCTCCTCCTTTCTTTCTCTCTCCTCCTCATCTCTCCTCCTTCTCTTCTTCTTCCTCTCCTCTGTCTTATTCCCTCGTCCTCTCCTCCTTCTCTCACCTTCTCTCTCTTCATCTCTTCTTCCTCCCTCACAAATCTCTCCTCCTCTCCTCTTTGGTTTTGACATCTATAAAGTCCTGATATATCCCTCTCTCCTCCTCCTCCTCCTCTTCTGTGCTTATGACGTCTCTAAACTCTGATATCTGCCTGGACTCGGGGTTTTTAAATGTCTCCTGACGCCTGTGATCACATTTAAACTCAAGCGCCGCAGATTCATCAGGATCGAACGCTCAGGGGTCAAAGCTCGCAAACAGGAGATTATCAAACAAAAACACTTTAAACAAAGAAACTCTCCCGCCAATACAAATGAGACTTTTGTACTTTTGAGGAATGAGAGTCGTTTAAGAACTAACAGGGACAATAAAAGACAAAAGGCAGATGATGTGAAGTGAATTAGAAACTTTGAGTTCTTTAGAAACTGTCAATGAGGAGCAGGATATTTTTACTGTTTGAATGTTCTCCCTGTGTTTAAGACGTTTTGGTTGAGGGTCCGTTACCTGCTTGTTTCCATAGATATGTCATTGCTCTGATTGACTGATTGGTTTTGATTTTGATTTTTTGCTAAAAGAGAAACAATAATCACACACATGCTACGTACACAATGTAAACAACAGAACAGCAAGGAACTCCGGCACATTTGGAGCTAAAGTCCGTTTCTAGAGGAGGTCGAATTCTGTCAGAAGCCACAAAACGGCACAGATCAGTGTTTCCTCGGTGGAGATCTCACTGTGGCAGTGAGTCTGTCAAGGCAACAAACTAGTGTAGTGATGGGGGCAAGTTCTTAAAGAAGCTTAACACCACTTTAACCCATCTGACAACAGCCACGAGTCTAAGAAACAAAACGCTCTGCCTGGTTCACTCATTAGTGTCTGGAAACGTTAGAAAACAACTTATAAGCAGCCTTAACGTTAGCTTGTTGATTGCCCACTGCACAGGCCAAAGCCCAGAAGACTCGATTGCCGATGTCGTTTCTAATCCCATTTATTTTATTTTATTTATATTTTATTTATATTTAAAAAAAAATACATTCCCAAACCATTTTCTTTCAACAACTTTCAGTTTCTCTTCTTCTTCACCGTCAGTAGTCGATCTTCACTTGTTGCTTCTGGAGGCTCGAGCCTCTCGCCGTCGCGAGAGTCCTTTTGGGCTTTGGCCTGTGCAGTGGGAAATCAACAGAGGTAAAGAGTGTAAGAAAGAGTGTAAATCTGATTAGAAAGTTGTTTTCTAACGTTTCCAGACACTAATGAGTGAACCAGGCAGAGCGTTTTGTTTGTTAGACTCGTGGCTGTTGTAAGATGGGTTAAAGTGGTGTTAAGCTTCTTCAGTGTGAAGCAAATTGGCGTTTTACGTGGAAGTTCAGAACTTGCCCCCATCACTACACTAGTCTGTTGCCTTGACAGACTCACTGCCACAGTGAGATTCCACCGAGGAAATACTGATCTGTGCCGTTTTTTGGCTTCTGACAGAATTCGACCTCCTCTAGCAACGGACTTTAGCTTCAAATGTCATCTGATCTCTTTTGCTGTGACTTTAAATGTATTTGTATGTTGTAGATGTCTTTATTTCCACAATCAGGTGAGTACTCTGCACTAGAAAAGATCCCCAGTGCACCTTTAAACTTACCAATCTCCACGGAAACACGCAGGTCACCAGGACTTTCAGCTCAAAACGCATTCACTCCATGTGTTCTGTATAGCAGCTGTTGTTTTTAGCCGTGTTTAAACTGTTTCACTTCAGTCCATGCGCCCTCTGTTGGCAAAAACAGCGTTTTACCTGTTTTCCTCATTATTTTAAAATGTAAAACAGAAAATATGGCATCAAAATTATTTATTTTTCGAAATTGTTTATAAAAATGACCCCAAAAAGTTCATTTTTCGTGTCACACTGGCTCGTCCCGGTGTCAGCGTCTCAAACAAAAGTCAAATTAAACCAAAACAAACAAGATTTATTCACAATTAGCTTCAGTTCTGTCGTTAAAACGTGAATATTTTCAAAGCTAAAGGTCGAGTGTATCCAAGCGCAGACGCTGTGTCAGGAACGAGACGGAAAGAAGTTAAAATCGTCAAATAATCGCCACGGGAGCGCAATTAAATTTAAAATAATCAAAACGCAGAAATATAAATGAGACAGTGACGGGTGTGTGTAACAGGGACACTTTACCTGTACATCCCGTAACGGCTCCAGTCAAATGAAGCTCGCAGAGGCCAGCAGTTAGAGGGGTGAATTTGGAGTTCCAGGTTAGGAATTTATTTAACAGGAACATTTTAAGATAATTTTAAGACCAAATCACTATAAATGATGAATTACTGCTGTATTTTTGTTATGTTAAGTATTTATTTATCTTATCTTCATGAAAAGTACACAAAAAATATAGGAAAAGAACACAAAACATATAGAGATATTCAGTATCGGTATCAGCTCCCGATCCGGCTCTTTTATGAGTATCGGACAGTATCAGATTCAGTCATGTGATCGATTCAGTTTCACATGTTTTTGCGGCATCGACTCGCTTTACTGCAGCCGTAAATCAAAACGCCGCCGTGTCGCTGTGTGGGATCGGATCGGATCGGTATCAGAACGAGCACTTTGGATCAGAAGCCAAAATATCTTGACCGGGACGTCTTCAGATAATCCACATGTGGGGTTTCCATGCTTTTCCGGGACATTCCTTTGACTTCCATTCATTTCCTTGAGACTGATCCTGACTTTAAAGTGTTTAAAGTGTGATTTTTACGTCTTAAAAACATAAAAAGCAAAACTAGCTCATTGTAAACAGTTTTATCTTTCTATCTATCGATTTATTCATCAAAATGATGAGGCTCAACAGCAGCAGTAACAGAGAGAGGGGAGTAGGTGTGTGCAAAAATATTGACATATCGATATATCGCATCGTTTAATGTGATGATACAGTATTAATATCGTGGTCTGCTGTATCGATAAATCGCCAAGAGTAATTTTTGGTATATTTTACTCAGTTATTTTGTTACAGCTACAGTTTCGCTGCTTGTTTAGTGGAAGGAAACTCATTTAAGCGACACATTTGGCATTTTCACAGTTTTGAGGATTAAAATGGGCGTTTTTCATGTGAACTTTGCACAAAAAGTGAAGTTTAACAAAGACTTTTAGTATCACAGCCACGATTTAGCCTTTATTTTTAATTGAACCGTATCGAATCAAGGTTGAAATATATATCGTACTGAATCGTAAGCTCCCTTTATCGAGGTATCGGCAACTTCTGAATGATACTCAGTCCTAGACGCGTCAAAGTTGCAATATGAAGTGCGTTAGAGCCAGAGTCGCTGGAGCCGAAAGCGCGCTCATGCTTCTATTTATACTTCTTATTTAGACCTGCACGTTAGTTTTGTCTCTGGTGTGGACGGCGACGCTTCACCTGTACCTGTGTCCATTTAAATTCTCTTCTCGTGTGTTTTTCTCTTAATAACAGCAGTTGTTTTATTTATGTATTGAAATCGTCCCCGTCTCGCTGATTAGGGGCCGACTGGGGGCCGACTGGGGCCAGGACGCCTTTGTTTTCGCTCATATCTGAAAATCACACCATCACAATTATGGGTTTATTACAGACGTGTTTCCAAACCTGTGATTTAAAGTTTTGTGGTGTGACGAGTGGTTTCCCGTAAACACGTGTTCCATTATTTAAGAGAAATAAATATTTGTCGAAAGTCGAGGCTCATTTTTAAATTATAATTTCAGTTTTGATTTGGTTCAGTCGGTTCCGCAAACGGGTGATTTGTTACAGGGTCAGAAGACGGGAGGATCCAGAACAAGCAGCTATTGTTTTTAACCTTATTTTGAGCTGTTTTTGTTCTGATCAGTGCGACAGGAAAGCGTGAACAGCAGATAATATTCAAAGCACTTTACACTAGGATTTATAGTGAGTTAAATGTCTGTTTTAGTGGAAAATACTCAAAAAAGTCTCACCTTAACAACACAATCCTCCCTCTAATGAAACTGCTGCACATCGCGTCAGGTTTGTGAAGTTGTAGAGAAAAGTTTTATCTCATGTTTTTGTGGATTTATGGAGGATTGTCGTGTGGGAGCCTGGGGGGACGTAGACTTGGACTGAATCTTACTTTAATCTTTAATCCCAGTTTAAATGGGGACTTGACTCGGTCCTGTTAGTCCTGGTTCATTCCTTGTTTAGTCCCAGTTCAGTCCTGGTTTAGTTCTGGTTTAGCCCTGTATTTTAGTTTTGGTTTAGCTCTGGTTCTGTCCTGGTTTATAGTCTTAGTTTAGTCCGGGTTCAGTCCTGGTTTAGTTCTGATTTAACCCCGGTTCAGCCTGATTTATTTCTGGTTTAGTTCTGGCTTAGCCCTGGTTTTTAGTCTTGGTTTAACCCCGGTTCAGTCCTGATTTAGTTCTGGTTTAGTCCTGTTTTTAGTATGGGTTTAGCCTCGGTTTAGTCCTGTTTTAGCCATGGTTAAATCCTGGTTTAGTCCTGGTTCAGTCCTGATTTAGTCCCAGTTCAGTCCTGGCTTTTAGTCTTGGTTTAGCCCTGGTTCAGTCCTGGTTTAGCCCTGGTTCAGTCCTGGTTTAGTCCCAGTTCAGTCCTGGCTTTTAGTCTTGGTTTAGCCCTGGTTCAGTCCTGGTTTAGTCTTGCTTTAGTCCTGGTTTAGCTTCGGTTCAGTCCTAGTTTAGTCCTGGTTTAGCCCTGGTTCAGTCTTGGTTTTGCCCTGGTTCAGTCTTAGTTTAGACCAGTTTTTTAGTTCTGGTTTAGTCCTGGTTTAGTCCTGGTTTAGTCCTGGTTTAGTCCTGGTTTAGCCCTGGTTTAGTCCTGGTTCAGCCCTGGTTCAGTCCCAGTTTAGACCTGGTTTAGTCTTAGTTTAGACCAGTTTTAGTCCTGGTTCAGCCCTGGTTCGGTCCCTTCTGTGTACGGCACTAACCTGATTTCTCTCACAGCAGCAGCGGTTTTTGCAGCGACGACAACAAGAAGGTTGAGGGCTGCAGAGTCTTTCTGTGTGGAGTTTGCATGTTCTGCCTGTGTCTGAGTGCGTCTCCTCTGGTTTCCTCCAAAAACACGCACAACAAAGAGTCACTAAAAGATGGGGCACATGCATTGGACACATTATTTTACACGAAACAACACAATTAGACCAAAGTTAATCGAAAACAGAAGACAGAGTTTTTGGTTTAAATTTATTGAAGAGATGGTTGTACACGTTTGCAGCAGGATTCATGCATCAAGCTTCGTTTTGTTCTAAATCTGTAATAAATGACGGTAATATTCCACACCACATTTCACAAACACAAGCATTTCCACGTCATATGTACAATTCACCAAAAACGCGCCCCCAAAATCCTCAAACAACATCGCAAAAAAACAAGAGTCAAGGCACGCGTTTTACCCTCAACGTCCGAAATCTCCCAAAATTAGGATCAGTATTTGGGATTTTATGGAAGATAATAGATAATAGGAACACACGAGCGTGGGGAAAGACAGAGTTAAAGGTTTTATATTGCGCAGAATCGAGTCTTGTGAGCTTTAAACCGCATTAGAATCCTCAAAAACAGACCTGGAGTTGTGTTTTGTTCCATTCACACGTTCGAGGACCCTTCATTATTCGTCAAAATGCTCTGTTCAACCTTGTGATGTCATGAAGTGGTAGTTTTTAAGTTAAAAGCAGTAGAGATTGGCAATTCCCTGGCTAAAATTATCCAAATTATTCCAGAGAAGGTAAAGGGAGTGTTTTTATGTAGAGTTTGGGTGTTAAATTAATGAAACAAACATAACTCCAGGTATTTTTGACGAGGTAATAACAAAATAATATGATTTAAAGCTCACAAGAGTCTATTTTGTGTAATATCGGACCTTTAAAAAAGAGGAAACACATCGTGAAATCTTTTAGTGAGCAATTTGAAGCAGGTATTTCGAATAAAAACCTCGATTTGGATGTTTAATTTCTCAATTATGATCCAAATCCAAAATTGTTCGGTACATTTTGACATTTTTAATCCATTTTTATTTCTGTTTAAATGCAATGACAGTTTAGTTTTACAGCTGAATTCTTATTGTGAGCACAGTGACAGTTGTAGCAGCAGGAAACAATCGTGAAGCCTTTCAAAATAAGAGTCCGGACCTGATTTTGTACATGTTCGGTGCAGTACCCTCGGTCTTTACGCTTTTATTTTGATAATCACGTGTAGGTAGTTTAGTAGAAGCTTTGTTAAACTCTTCTGTGGGTTTTCTTTTGGTTCTGGGGCCAAAGTTTGAGCTGATGAAGATGATAATGTAGTAAAAGTCTTTGGGTAAATGTGTTTTATAATATATTTGTTTTATATCGATTTTATTTTTTAGAAATTATCAAAAAAACAAACAAACAAAAAAACGAAATGGTCAAAATTTACCAAAATATCTCTTTCATTCAGCCCAGTGGTGAACAGCGCATCTTTAAGGTCTTCTATTGTTAAATGAACCACCTTGTGATGTCATCAGGTGGCAATCTGAAGGAGCTCCTCTGGGTTTTTAAAGTCCGCTGTAGCTGCTATTGTTTTAAGCCTGATTTTAAGTGTACCAGAGGGCCTTTTGTTGAAAATTAATCTATTAAGAGTGAGAATTTTTGACAATTTTGCTTTAAATTACTTATTTTTTTGCGTATTTTTTATTAGAGGTGTGTGTTTTTGTTATTTTTGGACTTTTTATGGGGCACAGCATTGCATTTTACTCAATTATTTTTGGACCATAAAAAAAACGTTTTTTTCCCCCTAATTTAGCAACATCGTGTAAGAATAAAACAAAAAAAATGACAGAAACATGAACCACACATTCTGTAATCACCCTTTTCCTCATTATGTCATTAGAAAACTGTCAACATCTCTTCAAATTCATAAAAACTAGAGTGAAAGTATAAAAAATAAAAAAGCCAAAGACAAATCAGGAAACAGTTAAATACTCTACATTTTAAAACCTAAAATTGCATAAATAAGATAAATAATCGTGAAAACTGCTCCACCGCATTCGCAGCACCACATTTCCAGTCTTAAACTCGAACTCAAATGTATAATACGTTTTTTTTAAACTATATAAAAAGCCATAAAAAATTAAAACTTAAAATAAAATAATCTAGTGCTCGTTTTTGCTTTCAGTTCAGTTCGTTTCATGTTAGTTTCAAACTTGCCTGAGCTCCAGAACGCACATTTCGCCAGCACTTTCTGAACATTTAAGTCTGGTCAATAATAATAATAATAATAATAATAATAATAATAATAATAATAATAATAATTTTATTTATTAGGCGCCTTTCTGGACACCCAAAGTCGCCTTACAACAACATAAACATGTAAAGTAGGATTAAAACACACAGTTAAAAGCCTACAGATAAAGAGGGAACAGTATTTAATAGACTGATTGTATTTAATAATGTATTTAGTGTTGTATTTTATTAGTTTTTAGTATTATGGGGGTGATTGACAGGTGGATCAGCCAATCAGGGACACACACAGTCTGTCGGTGTCAAAACAAATATGTCTGCTTAAAAAAAAAGAAAAAAGAAAGGACAAAAATATCACACGGGACTGAAAAACACGGAGGATTTGAAAAGTGATTTTGTTTGTAAATGAAAAACGACCAATGAGCTCCTTCGTTTCACACGCGTCACTGAAATAAACAAATCCGATTGGACGATAGTTTGGCTCTGGATCGAGAGTAGGGACCAGACTGATATCGCTCTGTGTAAGAAATACTAGTGATACTTTGCAGCTGACGTCATCCACATTCCCTGGGGGTGTGACGCTAACTTTAAGCACTGCTCTGTCTGATGATCTGAGTTTTATTTTAACACAATTCGACCAGAAAGAGCTGATTTAGGAACTACAAACGCTCCTGAAAATGTGTTGTTTAAACCCATTTGGAATTTTTTTTTTGACGATCTGTGTGTTTTTTTGTTTTTTTTTACAGTGTTTGCATTGCGTCACCACGGTAACTGCTGAACATTCCACCATAAACATACGAGCACAACACCCCCCGAACACGATGTCACTGCAGAAAATCGATATTACTTAAAATATTCTGGAGTTGCCAGGCAAGCTTCAAACCACAAACTTAATGAAAAAAAGTATTAATAAATGTAAATAAATAAAACCTAAATAAATTAATTAATACTGAAAAACAAAACAAAAACAAACTGATTTGTCTGTGATTTGGTTCAAAGTTACTGTTGCACATTTGTGAAGATAGTTGAGGCTAATTCTAATCGTACCATATTATTTGAATATAAGTGAGTTACATTATTAGTTTCATGTCCATCCATTTTCACACCGGTTCCATCTCAAAATGGCGTCTTGTGTCTAATTTTGATCGTTTAAAGTTCGGTTTGATCCAGTTCGAGTGCAGCGCGAAGAGGAGAGAAGCTTCAGGAGAGAGAGGGGGGAGTCCACTCAGACACAGCCCAGAACGAGGCCTCTTCAGCAGGGAGACGGTCCAGCAGGGTCCCCTAAGGATGGGTCTCCTGGAGGATGAAGCTCTAAAGGAGAAAAACACAATTGTCGTGTTATTATTTGTGCAGACTTTTTTTCAGAGCTCTTAAAGGGGAACTCTGGCACATTTGAAGCTAAAGTCTGTTACTAGAGGAGGTCGAATTCTGTCAGAAGCCACAAAACGGCACAGATCAGTGTTTCCTCGGTGGAGATCTCACTGTGGCAGTGAGTCTGTCAAGGCAACAAACTAGTGCAGTGATGGGGGCAAGTTCTGAACTTCCACATAAAACGACAATTTGCTTCAAACTGAAGAAGTTTAACACCACTTTAACCCATCTGACAACAGCCACGAGTCTAATAAACAAAACGCTCTGCCTGGTTCACTCATTAGTGTCTGGAAATGTTATAAAACAACTTTATAAGCACCTTACACTTCCCTCTGTTGATTTCCCACTGAACAGGCCAAAGCCCAAAAGACTCGATTGCCGATGTCGTTTCTAATCCCATTTATTTACAAGTGAATAATATCTTTTGAAAAACACTAAAAAATACATTCCCGAACCATTTTCTTTCAACACCTTTCAGTTTCTCCTCTTCTTCACCGTCAGTAGTCGATCCTCACTTCTTTTGGGCTTTCGCATGCTCAGTGGGAAATCAACAAAGCTAATGCTAAAGCTAATGTTAAGGTGTTTTATAATGTTTCCAGACACTAATGAGTGAACCAGGCAGAGCATTTTGTTTGTTAATAATAATAATAATAATAATAATAATAATAATAATAATAATAATAATAATAATAATAGATCAAACTTCTATAGCACTTTTTTGGACACTCAAAGATGTTTGTTAGACTCGTGGCTGTTGTCAGATGGGTTAAAGTGGTGTTAAGCTTCTTCTTGGTGTTTTACGTGGAAGTTCAGAACTTGCCCCCATCACTGCACTAGTTTGTTGCCTTGACAGACTCACTGCCACAGTGAGATCTGCACCGAGGAAACACTGATCTGTGCCGTTTTTTTGGCTTCTGACAGAATTCCACCACCTCTAGTAACAGACTTTAGCTTCAAATGTGCCGGAGTTCAACTTTAAACATCTTATAACTGTTCCACCAGTTGCTCAATCGTAGTTGTATTTGGAGTGATTCATGTTGGAGTCATCTTTAATCGTTTATTTTCAAGACGCCATTTTTAGTTCCTTCTCCAGTTTTATTTTCTTAAACAGTGACATACGTAGGATTCAGCAGCAACGTGTAGTCAGTAATTCCTCTGCTTTTGTGTGATTTAAAATCCCAAAACCCACCACAGTTTTCTAACACATCGGCGAACAGTATAGAGCAGACACGAGCACAGTCGGTCTTCTTTAATGCACTTCCTGTGATGTTTTCTTTAAATCTGCATGTTATTATGGTGTATTATTGGTACTTTGGAACATTTGTGAGTGTGTTTTTGCGGTATCGTGTTGTTGTGATGTTGTACGGAGCAGAGGAACAGGTGGAGGGGAGGAGGGAGGACTGAGGGTCATCCAACGCTGCAGGCAAAAAACACTGTGTCTATATGGGAAAAGAGAGGGAGGGAAGAGAGGGAAGCGAGGGGGAGGCAGAGGGAGGGGGAGAGAGAAAGAGAGAGTAGTAAAAGAGAGGGGGAGAAGGAGAGCGAGAAAGAGCCAAAAGAAGAACTCAAACAAGGTGTGTCTATATGGGAAAAGAGAGGGAGGGAAGGAGAAAGAGAGAACTAAAAAATACTCTCTAATGTAAAAGAGAAATAAATGGAGAGAAAAGAGAGATAGATAGATAGATAGATAGATAGAAAGATAGAAAGAAAGAAAGATAGATAGATAGATAGATAGAAAGATAGATAGATAGAAAGATAGCTAAATAGATAGATAAATAGATAGAAAGATAGAAAGAAAGATAGATAGATAGATAGATAGAAAGATAGCTAAATAGATAGATATAGATAGAAAGATAGAAAGAAAGATAGATAGAAAGATAGCTAAATAGATAGATAAATAGATAGAAAGATAGAAAGAAAGATAGATAGATAGATAGATAGAAAGATAGCTAAATAGATAGATAGAGACAGACAGATAGATAGAAAGATAGATAGAAAGATAGATAAATAGATAGATAAATAAATAGATAGAAACATAGAAAGAAAGAAAGATAGATAAATAGATAGATAGAGACAGACAGACAGACAGACAGACAGACAGATAGATAGATAAATAGATAGATAGAAAGAAAGAAAGAAAGATAGATAGATAGATAGATAGATAGATAGAAAGATAGCTAAATAGATAGATAGATAAATAGATAGATAGAAAGATAGATAAATAGATAAATAAATAGATAGAAAGATAGAAAGAAAGAAAGATAGATAGATAGATAGATAGATAGATAGATAGATAGATAGATAGATAGATAGATAGATAGATAGAAAGATAGATAAACAGACAGATATGAATTGCAGGAGAAGAGAGAAGGGTAGAGAAGAAAGAGAGATAGAGAGCTAAAAAACTGTGTCTTTAATGTGAGAAATACAGAGAACACAACTGGACAGGGACAATAACCATCAGTAAATATGAGGAATGTTTAATTCAGACATTTTTTTAAACTTAATTTTTCTTTTTGACTCCAAAAACGCATTAGCTCAGACTCGAGACGGTATAAAAAGTGGACTAAGGGAGTGTGACGTCAGCTTCTTACATTTTATAAGGATTATTTCTGTTTTAATTTGTTTGAATTGTGATTTTTTTTATGTATTTCTGATTATGTGAAGCACTTTGAATTTGTGTACGAGTTGTGCTATACAAATAACCTTGCCTTGCCATCGCGTTCAGCTCAAGTCAAATGAAGCTCACCGAGGCCAGTGGTTATAGAATTAAAAACACCAGGATCATGTAGAGTGAGTTAATAGCCCAAAATAAGGGCTGTGACAGTAGAAGTTACAGGGAGATGTTTTTTCAATATAAAGTGAACTGGAGCCAGAGTTAATGGAGCAGGAAGTCCATCCTCACTTCCAGCAGGTTTTAGCAAAGGAAATTCACACACAGTCTATGGTTCGGACTTAAACTGTGGAGCCATTTCATGAGGTTAGCTCCAGGTTGAGCTCACGAGCCTTCACACAAACATTAAAGAGTCTATTTTACTTTTGTGTCGATTCGTTCTGAGAAAAGTCTCTGTGTCGACACGAACTACAAACACCAAAAAAAAAAAACTGGAGGTTTGGAAAAAGGTGAGTCTAAAAAAATGTCTGAGCAGGTGATTAGGTCTGGTCTGGGTAGCGAGAGGGAGGAAAGAGGGAGAGGAAAGAGGGAGGAGAAGAGAGGAAAGAGGAGAGGAGAGAGGAAGGAAAGAGGAGAGGAGAGAGAGGAGAGGGGGAGGAGTGAGAGAGGGAGTAAGAGGGGAGGAGAGAGATGAGAGGGAGAGAGGAGAGGAGAGAGAGAGGGAGAGAGAGAGGGGGAAAGAGAAGAGGAGAAAGGGAGCAAGTGGAAGGAGAAAGGGGGAGGAGAGAGAGGAGAGAGTGTTAGAGAAAGAAAGAAAGAGGAGGGAAAAAGGGTGAGAAAGCAGGAGATGGGGAGGAGAGTTAAGGAGTTAGGGGAAGGACAGAGAGAAAGAGAGGGAGGGAGAGAAGGAGAGAGAGAGAAAGAGAGAGGGCGAGAGGGAGAGGAGAAAGCGAGTAAGAGGGAGAGAGGGCAGGGAAAGAAAAGAGGGAGAGAGAGAGAAAGAGAGAGAACGAGGGAGAAAAAGAGAGGGAGAGAGGAGAGGGAGAGCGTGGGGAGAGAGGGCAGAGGGCTCGCAGTGCCTCCAGCTGCCCCATGGCTAATGCAACAAATACACTCTAATACTACAACTACTGATACTTCTACTACTACTGCTGTTTCTACTGCTACCAAAACCACCACAGTGCCTACTACTACTACTACTACTACTACTACTACTACTACTACTACTACTACTACTATACTGTACAAACCCCATGACCAATGCAGTAAAAGTACACACTAGTGAGACCAAATACACAGGTACACAGGTAGTACACAGAGATTACAGGTACTAGACAAGAGTACACACTGCAGTACACACTGAAGTACACACTGAAGTACACACTGCAGTACACACTGAAGTACACACTGCAGTACACACTGAAGTACACACTGCAGTACACACTGCAGTACACACTGAAGTACACACTGCAGTACACACTGCAGTACACACTGCAGTACACACTGCAGTACACACTGAAGTACACACTGAAGTACACACTACAGTACACACTGAAGTACACACTACAGTACACACTGAAGTACACACTGCAGTACACACTGAAGTACACACTGAAGTACACACTGAAGTACACGCAGGTGTGTGTCCTGAGGCTGTGTCCTCTTTGTCTGTGGATGATTAAAAACAACTGGATTCCTCTTTTGTTCTGAGTCTCGACTCACACAAACCCAAAAACACCAGTTTGAGACTGAAAATAAGACACATGTGGTCAAAAGCAGGCGCAGCAGTGGCTCAGGTGGCAAAGCCATCGCATAACCAGAAGTTTGGTGGTTCAATTCCAGCTCTGATCTGTTCTTGGGCAAGACACTTAGTTTAGTTGATTTTTTTAAATTTATGAGACAGGGAGAGTGCACAATCTACATTAACCGTAACAGGAGAGATTGTGACAGGTTGTAGCACTAGAGCTAATTTTTCCACCTGTGAATGCCCCCAGTGCATTTGGTTTTTTTAGGTTTTTAGGGGGAAACTGGACACACTTCACCACTCTGTTCTGTTTGAGTGCAACGGTGGCTCCAGAATGTCACATCTCTGAGTGAAAAGTGACTGAAGAATGTTGTAACGTGACTTTAGGTGTAATAATGACTAAAGGCTGCTACACACTAGGGGATTTTTCAGTCTTAAACGATTTTTCAACAAAATGCGCACACGACAGAAGGAGAATCTTATGAGACTAAAAATCTCTGGTCTCAAACACTGCAGCAGGATCTGTGTGTGGAGCACAGGATATAAAACTGTGAGGCTGTGATGGCGTCAGCTGTTTCCTGTCTACAGTAAAACCAGTCGCTCTGAGACTCTGAAATGTTCAAAGATCAGAGCTCTGCACTTCTAGTTTAGACACAAGTCAAAACTGTGTTGTTATTATTTATGAAATGTGGTGCAATACTTCAGATACATTATTTTAAAAGCATAAAAGAGGCGATAAAGTCCACAGGAAGTAGAGTCACTGTCACTAATCTGCAGCTTTACGCACTGTGGACATAAACAAACACGTGAGGAACCTTTTTACTTACTCAAAGAACACTCCAAACTGGATTAATAGTGTAGTTTTGTAGATTGGAGTCATTATTTGTGAAGGACAATTTCTAGGGATAATGTGGATCAGATGCTGCACTTTAAATGTTCCACTTTACATTAGGTGAGTAGTAATAAAGTCTTTATTTTCGCTCTATCCTGAGTTTGTTTGTTGCGTGTCTGTGTCCGTCGCTCCTCTGCCCCTGACGCTCTGTTTTATCGTCTGTTTCCGTAGCGTTGTTGATGTTTGGTGGTGACGATCTGACACTGACTCCACACACACGAGGAGCAACGGCTTCAAAATCGCACACGAAAACAAAAACTCGGGTCACGCCTCCCTGAACTCGGGGAGAGGAAATCGCAGCCAAAATCGGGCAAATTCTCCTGCAGTGTGTGGCGGCCTTAAATAAGACACGTGTAAAGTAACGCGTTATTGAAATGAAATAAAACTCACCGTCACTGAGTCAATCCTCTGTCTCCGCCCTCAGACACAACAGACGGGGCGACAGCTCCCTGAAGGAAACGAACAAGGGAACAAGGAAGGAAACGAGGAAGGATGGAGGAGAAAGAGAAGAGAGTGTGAATCTACACTGAAAAAGAAGACGTGCGTTCTTTAGTACACATGACGTGAATTCATCTGAGCAGTTTTGACCTCGAGAAAAACATATTTAACTTCAGGAGAATTTAGTTGATTGACAAAAAGAGATCATTTACACATTTTTCACAGAGTGCGGTGCGTTTCTGCGGTGAAGGATTTTTGTTTGTGAAAAACGAAAAACACGAAAATCTGTCTTTTTTTAATTGGCTCAAAGTAATCTGTGAGTAAAGGCAAACAGGCAGAGTTTGCACGGAATAAATCTGACAAATAAACAAACAAGAGAAGAGAGGAGAGAGAAAAAGAGAAAAAAGAGATAGAAAAGGGGAGAGAAGAGAGAAAATGACAGAAAAAAGGGAGAAAGAGAGAAAAAGAGGGCAGAGAAACTGGGGAACAAGAAAGACAAACTAATAAACCAGGATTAGTCAAACATGTGTGAATGAAACAAAACATAACTCCAGGTCTGTTTTTTAGGAAGTAACAACATTATAACAAGAATTTTCTGCAAAAATTTGAACTAAAATAAATAAAAAACAGATATTAAATCCTTGCATTGAGTCCTGCACAAATCAAATCTTATAAATCTTCCGTTTCTGAGGACGTAACAACATTAAAACACGAATTCTCCGCAAAAACTTGAGCTAAAATAAATAAAAACAAAAATTAAATACTTGCATTGAGTCCTGCACAAATCAAATCTTATCCTAGTACAGAAAAAAGAACAGAAAAAGACCAGAAAAAGGAAAGAAAAAGTCCTCACCTGTCACCCGCTCCTGTTTCGTGAGCCCATCTCTCCTCCTCCTCTTCCTCCTCTTCCCTCTCTCTTCTCTCCAGGACTGAGTAGTAGCTCGGACTCCCTCTCACATTGCCCTGATCGAACCTCAGACTGAACTCTCCGGGCACTTCCTGGTCCGGATCCTGGTCTTGCTGGGGTCTTTTCTGTCTCTTGGGAGCGGAGAGGCTGTAGCAGAGCGGGGGTCCCAGATACACCTCCTCCGTACAGGCTGGGAAAAGCGTCTCCTCGTCGCGGATTTCCGGACTGAGCGGGTGGAGCGGGTTTGGGTCGGACATCTCCTCTCCCTCCTGGAATGAGAGGGGGTTTTCCGGCGTGGTTTTCCTGAAGTATTCCGGGGTGGGAGAGCCGGGGCCGGGCGTGGGGGAAGTGCTGGCGGGAGAGCTGGTTTTGTGTTCTAACATCTGTAGCACCTCTCCACAGTCGCTGTCATGAGAGGACAGGGACAGGTACGAATAGAAGTCGCCGTTTCTGAGCTGAACCGAGCGGTGAGAATGTTCCAGCACCTGGACAGCGAAAAGGGAACAGGTCACAGTACAGTTTTGACACGTTTTTAGTCTAGTTTTACTCTTTTAAAGCACTTGTCCTCCGTGAAGTTGGCCAAAAGCAAACCTACACAAAAACTACATCAATCGTTTGTGCTTCGTTTATGCTGCAACAAGTTTCGTTTGTGCTGCTTTAGTTTTTTGAGAAATTAACGATTCTTTTATACATCAAATTGGGGTCAACCAGTCCCTCAGGAAGCTTAAAAATGCACTAAAACGCCCAAAATGGAGTTAATCGTTTGTGCTGCTAAAAGTTTCGTTTGTGCTGCAAAAAGTTTCGTTTGTGCTGCAAAAAGTTTTGTTTGTGCGATTTTGGTTCTTAAGATATTCAAAGTTTTATTTTCAGCTGATTATGTCGTCCAACCCCTTAAAATATCCTCAAAACAGGCAGAAAATTATAGAAAACGTTTGTATTTCATTTGTTCTGTTTTGTTCTGTGACAGTTTTAATTTGTGCGAGTTTATTTCTAAAATTATTCATTATTATTTCTGCTGTAATTATAGGACATCATTTCCGCTCAGTTGACGGCAGCGACTTCAGCAAAACTTCACAAAACTAGTGAAGATAAACGATCTCAGGCTGCAGAAAAGTCTGTATCAGTCTTTAGTAATTTGCTTTTGATTCATATTTTATATAATAATACAGACTTTTCCACAGCCTGAGATCGTTTATCGACACTAGTTTTGTTTCCCAACACAAGTTTCTCGCTCACTCCAAACTTTCTTTCTGCTGCTCGACTGGTCGTCTCTACCACCGCTCTGCATACGCTTCCGGTGCTCCACTCAATATATACACTGAGTAATAATGTGTTTCCGCACATTTGTTTATGTTTTGCAGAAACCAAACTTAAAGCCGCATGGCTCATTTGCATATAGTGAAAAAACTGCTGGTGCTGATGCAGTGAGCTTCTGTCGGACTAAAGGACAAGATTCAGTGGATTATTCACTGCCTGGACACAAAAAAGTCTAAAACCTGGATTTAACTGAGCAAACAGGTCTGAGGTGCAGTTGGTGAAGTGACAGTGGTGCAGGAGGAAGAGCCTGAGGCGGAGCAGATACTGGTACTGGATACTGGAGAGTGCCCTCTTGTGGTTATGTGTGAAAATAACATGTGAAATTATATCTTGCTGGTCGAACGCGTTGGTGTCCCTTGATGCAATAAAGGACTTTTAATATATTCAGTCTGCCAGAGGTTTGTACTTTGCCCATGTTTATGTAACGCGTTAGGGCTAAGGATCTGACTAGAAGGCGCTCAGAAGAAGGAACAGAAGGAGTCAAGGGGTGTGAATAAAATGACAGGAACTTACATTTACGTTTAGATGTGAACTGAAATATTTCATATATAAGTCGCACCCGAGGATAAGTCGCAGGAAACACCCAAACCATGAAAAACTGCGACTTACATTCTGAAAAATACGGTATATATTTCGTAGGATCTTGTATTGAATAGTGTGAATGTTGACTGTGTATGGTGTTTTTTGTTTTGTTTTTTTATTTTTCTTTCCTGTAAATGCTACTTTCTTGATGTATTTAGGGGCTTCCCTTATAAATAAATAAATACACCTTCACTAGAATTATTTGGATGATTTCAGCTTGGATCTTGTTTTCTGTGGTTTTTATGAGTTCACACCAATATTTGCACCTCTAGTTTTAGTTCTTTTAACATTTTAACCATTTGAGATTATACTTTTTGACATTTTCTAAAACATTTCTTGTAAATTCTTGCCCCTCGTGCTCAGTGTGTATTAAAGCGCGGTGGGGGCTGGTTGATGACTTTCTGATCGAGGATGCAGATTTCATCATTACTTCTTCAGCTCTGATCTATGAAGCGCTTTATTGAATTAGCGCGTTTGGGTGCACACATTAAAACGGAAAGACTTTTACATTTGAGTCAAAGAAACACGGGGTCACACAGGACGCAGAGCAGAACTTCAGCCGTTTCAGAGTTAGATCCATAATATAATTTCAACACTCATTCAGTTTTTTTTGGATATGGCTTCGATTATCTGCTCTTTTACAATTTTAACTTCTGAATAATTTTAGCTGCCTGCGAAATTTGACAAAAATCTGAGGAAGGCGGATTTCTTTTTAGCCGTGTTTCATAAGCAAAGCCAATTTAACGTTGAAGAATAGAGTCCCTAATTTTCATACTTTGAAAATCATGAAGAAAACACGCTGTATCTGATTTTTGCCCATGTATTTGAGCAAAATGTGGCTCCCCAGTACAGATATATTGTATAAGCAGCTTTTAGTGTAAAAATCAGCCTGCTATTTACTGTCTGCATTTGATTGTAAAGCCTTTTACTGTCCAAAAATCAGGAATTGCACTGTTATCATGCGAGTTGTTAGTGTTACAGTGACACCGAGGTCTCAGAAAGCTGCCAAAAGTACGTAGAAACTCATCGTTGTGAATATTTAGGATGAATTTTAAGAAGTCTAGAGATTTAATTTACAACTTTCATGTATTATAATGTGAATATTAAGCCCTGATGCCCTCCCAGATGTTGCGTTGTGGTTGGTACCTTCTCTCGTATATGCGCTCCCACCGTCTCCTCTCTCGTCTCCGTCTCGTCTCGGTTTCTCCTGGCGTTGCTCAGATCCATAATCTCCATCACAAAGTCGTGCACGTTCTCCTCCGGCTTCGGCTCGTCAGAATAAAACGTCCCGGGATGGTGGCTGCAGCAGTGAGCGCCGTGACGTCTTTTATTGTGAAATTCCCTCTCTCTCACTTCCCGTTTGGCCTGCTCCTGCACCAGGGACATGAACTTAAACTTCTCCTGAATCGTAATGGCTTTCCTCCCATTCGTCTTTTTGCGCAGGGAGGTTGAGTCTTCTGTTGGCGAAGGCGGGGACGGCACGGACGAATTGTGGCACGGAAGTTCGCCTTTTAACTGTCCCACTAAATACGAAGAGCTTTTAGAACTGTCTTGCTTTCCCGTTTCAGATTGTGAGAAAAAATCGCTCATATCTTGTGCTATTTCTTCGGTATTCACGTAAAAATCTCGAAGCGTGTCAGATTTTTTCGTAAAAACGCTAGATTCTTCTCGTAACAGTTCGTCGTCCGCGTCTTTGCCTTTCAAACAGCTTTGGTCAACGTTCCCGTTCTCAACATCGTCCACAAACTGGCTGATGTAGCTCCTGGTCGCGTTACGTCTGTTTTCCTCCTCTGCATTTTTGTTTCTCTTGTTTCCGATGGGTTTTGAAGAATTAAAACATTTCTGATCCACGTTTTCGTTGCGGTGGAGGTTGTGCCCACACTGTAGTTCGTCTTTCAGCCCGATTTCGGATTTGGAAAATGGCGTTCGGATCCAGTTTTGTAGCTCCTTTTGCATGTAGTCCAACCCGAACGGAGAGTCAAATTCTTCTTCGTTGGCGGACGACGTAGCGCTAAACCTGTCCTCCATTTCGTCTCTCACTCCTAGCTCTTCTTCCGTTAGCGTCGAAGAAGACAAGAGATCGCTGTTGTCATCTTCATCGTCTGTACACGCTGACGAGACATTCACGACCATGCTTACGCTAGCTACGTCCATTTCATCCGGTCTGTTCCCATGCTTTTTGCAGTAGAAGTTAGCGTTGGCAGCATTAGCGGGGTCTATGAACTTGTTTTTGAAATCGTCTGAATTCTGAGACAGATCTTCGGTGCTGCTCAGTTCGGTCAGAGAAGCGGTGGCGGAGCTTTCCTGGATGAAAGATGGCGGGCTTAAATGGAAAGAAATCCCGGACAATGGCGAGATTTTCCCGCCAAGAGACGGAGAGGCGGGAATTCGGTTCGGAGACGTGCTAATCAGCGCCATCTCCGAGATACTACGGGTCATCTTGCCTCCTAACGGGCTCTGGATGTTTTCGAGTCTTTTTAGCAAATCTAGAGTGCGTCTGCTCAGTTCCTCGGATGAATTTTCCACAACTTTGTCAAAATTTAAATCTTGTTTTTCCACAATTTCCTCGTTTTGTTCCTCTGTGCTTCGGTTAGCGTTATCAAAAGAAGCACTACGCTGCATCGGGAACAGTTCCACGCCCATCGCTAGCAAAGACTCCAGTGACGAACCGTGAGACAAAACGGGGCTGAACCGATTTTCTAAGCCGGATTTTTGCTCAAGGTTTAATTCCTCATCTGGTTTTGCAGATTCAAATTCTAAATCAGAATCGGAATCAGCGGGAGTTAAAATTCCACGTCCATTTATCAAAATTTCGACCGCTTCCCCCCTTCGAGGTCTCCTGTTTTGCATGTAACTTTTCTTGCCCATAAAATCTTGCGTTCTTTCAAAATCCGTGCTAAAACTTCCAATTTCTTCCTTAATAATCCTTTCCAACGTGCATCTTTCGTTCATTTTTCCATCAACGACTTTATCGTCAAAATCTTGTATTTCAGAGTTTGCCGTCTCTGTGTCTCCTGTGTCAATTCCACTTTCGCTTTCCGATCTACGACTATTCACCGATATTCCACGTTCAATGCCTTTTTTAACTTTCCCGTTCAATTTTTCCTGTTTTTGTTTCATTATTCCTCCTAAAATATCCGGTAGAGATTCCACAGATGAAAATGAAGAATCTTTACTCAGTGATTTTGTCAACAGTTTGTGCTTCCCAGTTTTGTTTTTCAGATTCGCTTGTGGGAATTGCGGCTGTTTGTACAACTCCACATCGTGAAGATTATAAACTTGATAAACACGGGTGGAATTCGCCGGTTTTTGTGAGTTTAACGTTGAGTGGTTTGGAGCGGGTAAATCATGGGTTAGATCCGGTTCTTGGATCTCCTCCGTGGGATCGGAGATGGTCATGTCCGTCTCGTCCCATTCCCACGAGTCGTCGCTTAAAATTCCTGACGTTCCAGCAATTTGCGCCGAGGTGATCTGATGGAGGTCGACCAGCCCGGGCTCCAGGAAGTTTCCAGGGACCTGAAAGAACAAAAATAATAATATATGACTGCTTTAAAAATGTAACAGGGGGTTGTCAGAAGTTCTGTTGTGTTTGGGGGCACATTTTAGTCGGATTCGTTGATATTTACTAGGGGTGTATGAAAAAATTGATTCAGTAATATATCGTGACACTTTATTGCACAATTCTCAATTCAAAATGGATACGAATCGATTTTTTAAATAATATTTTTCATTAGCTGCATTCACTGTTCTCATGATTTAAAAAAGGGAATAAATTATAATTAATACAATTTGGTCCTTGTGAAGGTTTAGCTGACAATATTATTAGAAGTAATTATGGATAAATTGCCATATAACATCCATTGTTTTAGAATTAGTCAGGACTAAACACGGAGAGTCAGAATTTCAGACTCATGCAGCTAAAACCTGGAACAGTCTGAACATGTGAGACAGACTCAAAACGGCTCAAAACGGTTCTGTTCAACTGCGTCTGTCTGATGGTTTTCATTTTTCATTCCACACTCTTCTCTTCTCTCTAATTTAATGTCTCTCTATTTTAAAATTTTATGATGATTATTTATGTTTTGATTTGTCTGAATTATGATTTTGATGTATCTCTTATTCTGTAAAACACTTTGAATTACTTTGTGTACAAATTGTGCTATAGAAAAAAACTTGCCATGTCTATTGGGATATATTGGGATATATCATGATATATCGAATCGTGACGTCCATATTATGATATGTATCGTATCGTCAGACTCAAGGCCACGCCCACCCCTCATATTTACACTGAAAAAAAGACTGTGAAGAGGTTCAAGGTCATGGCTTAGAGTTACATTTTGCTTAATAAGTAAAATAAAATTAAAATATCTCGTATAATAATGGCGGTACTGTGGCTAAGTGGCTAACGCTTATGCCTCACAGCAAGAAGGTTTCGGGTTTGGTCGCCCGGGCCTTTCTGTGTGGAGTTTGCATGTTCTCCCCATGTCTGGATGGGTTTCCTCCGGGCTCCGGTTTCCCCCATCAACCCAAAACATGCAGCACCTCTATGAACTAACATCAAGGACCATGATGTCCACCGTCCAGCTGGATAAAGCAGAAGAAGATGGATGGAAAATAATAATATCTCATGTTTAATTTTTGAATATCTCACATTTGGCATGTTGTAAAATCTTTGCAGTCTTTGACCTAAAGATTATAATACTAGAAACTCAGAGCAAATGTGGCTCTAGTTGTAAAGATGTTCAAACCCTTTTAGACCTTAAGGCACAACTGTAAAGGGGCAACTGTGAGGCAGACAAAACTGTCCAGCTCGACAGATCAGGATTTTCAGAACGGAGAATAACTTCTGGGTTGGAAGTGAAAACGATTTTAACAGCCTGACTCCCTCTGACACATTCGAAGGGAAGAGATCACACTGATCATGACATCTCACGACAAACAGCGTGTATCAGGTCTGGTCTGAGATTACGCTCTGGCTGCTTACATCTGTAGTGATCCATTTGCATGTGTTCAGACGCAGTTTGAAGTGAATGAATGTCTTCTTCCTCCCTGTCTCCTCCTCTCCTCTCCTCCCCACATCCCCCTCTCCTCCTCCTGTAATTACACCGCGATAGTTCCCCTCCTCCACCTCTCCCCCCTCTCCCTCTCTCCTCTCTCCTCACTCCCTCCTGTCCCATCCTCTGAACAGTCTGTATAATTACGCTGCTGTAGTTCCTCTCTTTGATTCTCTATTTGCTTGTGTCTCTGGAGTCTTGTGTGAATAATTCATCTCTTTGTCTGTGTGGCTGGTTTGTGGTTTGTGGGTATTTTGTGGGAGTTTTGTGGTAGATTTACGAGCTGGAGACCGGAGCGTTCGACTGAAATGATCCGAGCGTTTGAATCTCTGTCACTTTCATTTGAAGAGGCACAAATAAACACCACGTTCTGTTTGTCTCAATAAAGATCAACAAGGAACTCTCTTATAATCTACAACTCAGCAGCACCAGGAACCAGGACTAAACCAGGACTAAACCAGGACTAAACCAGGACTAAATCAGGTCTCAAACTGGACAAAGCCATGTGACAACCAGGACTAAACCAAGGCTAACAGAACCAGGATTAAACCAGGACTAAACTAGGATTAAAGCAGGACTAAATCAAGTCTGGACCAGGACTAAGACATGAGACAATCAGGACTAAACCAGGTCTGAACAAGGACTAAACCACAGCAGAATCAGGGCTAAACCAGGACTAAACTAGGATTAAACAGGACTAAAACAGCTCTGAAACTGGACTAAACCAGGTCTGAACAAGCACTAAACCACAATAGAACCAGGAATAAACCAGGACTAAATCATAACAGAACCAGGACTAAATCATAACAGAACCAGGACTAAACCAGGATTAAACCACAACAGAACCAAGGCTAAAACCACAACAGAACCAGGACTAAACCAGGATTAAAGCAGGACTAAATCAAGTCTGGACCAGGACTAAGCCACAACAGAACCAAAGCTAAACCAGGACTAAACTAGGATTAAAATAGAACTAAAACAGCTCTGAAACTGGACTAAGCCATGTGACAATCAGGACTAAACCAGGGTTGAACAAGGACTAAACCACAAAGAACCAGGACTAAACCCCAACAGAACCAGGACTAAACCAGGACTAGCCTTGAACTGCAAAGAGAATCGCTGAATATTTCTTAACAGAACTCGAAGTGGCTGCAGAAGTTGTGGAGCTCGTGTTAGTGTGGATATGATTTATGGTCCCTCCTCTGTTTTATGCTCATTCACAAACTGCTCCTGCTTTCCCTGACACACAGAATCCACCAAACGATAAAATGAAAAATGGCCGACCACCTCCTCTCTGGGCTTTCCCCGACGCCATGACAAAAGAGCCGGAGAGCATCATGGGAAAGACCTCACAGTTTGAAGATACAGGGAGATACGACCGCACTCACGTACAGTTACTATAGGAAAGTAATATGGAAAAGTTTGGTTTGAGTAACTAAACTGCAGTTCTGGAAGTAAATCTCATTGACTAATAATATTAAAAGTTTGAAAGCTCAAGGCTAATCAGTTCTGGGGTAACTAATTACCACAAGACCTATAATTGTATTTAAATTCTGTGTCTGAAACTATAAACTGCCAAGTTATTAAAGCGTTTATTAGAATTTTGTATTTTAAATGAACTAAAAACAACCGTGAAACAGATATTAGTTAGCAGTGTGTAGCTGATTATTCTCTGCGATGCCTCTTTTTATCTCTTAATCTTTGAAGGAAAAATGAATGGAAAATTTACTTCCGAAACTGGAGCATAGGTGAAAGTGGTCGGGACTGTTGAGCTTCACTGGAGATCAAAACAATCGCAGCTGTTTCTCTGTGCCGCCATTTGCATTTGAATTTTGGGAAACACTTTTTCTTGCTTCTAAAATAACCTTTATGGACTTCGAAGTAGGAAGCAAGTGCTGGTGCATGGTTAGCATGCTAGTTGTTGAAGTATTACCATCATACATTAAAACTCTGGTCTCTGAGAATTGTGAAAATCTCTTATAAACTCATCGTGGTAAATTCTGTATTTTTCTATAAGTCGCACCAGCCAAAAAATGCATTATGAAGAAATAAAAAACATATACAAGTCACACTGGGGGGAATTTATTTAAAAAAATCAGAGACTGAGAACAAACATTTCATCTGGAAAGGAAAGTTATAGAAGTTATAGTAATAAAAACAACCCAATAGAGAACAATCCGTGTATCATTCGTTCATTTGTTTTTCAATATAGAACCAAAAATAAGAAAACATCTTTATTATTTGTCTCTAAAACCAAATAAAAACAAATAACGAAATGTTTTTTTCATTTTTAATTCATATATATGCTTCAGATATGGCCTGTCAGTGTGAAAAATGTAATATATAAGTCGCACCTGAGTCTAAGTCGCAGGAACCACCCAAATCCTGAAAAAAAATGGGATTAAAACAGCTCTGAACAAGGATAAAACCAGAAAGAACCAGGACTAAACCAAGACTAAACTAGAATTAAAACAGGACTAAAACAGCTCTGAAACTGGACTAAGCCATGTGACAATCAGGACTAAACCAGGTTTGAACAAGGACTAAACCCCAACAGAACCAGGGCTAAACCAGGACTAAACTAGGGCTAAAGCAGGACTAAAGCAGGACTAAATCAAGTCTGGACCAGGTCTAAGCCATGAGACAATCAGGATTTAACCAGGTCTGAACAAGGACTGAACCACAAAGAACCAGGACTAAACCAAGGCTAAACCACAACAGAACCCGGACTAAACCAAGAACCACCCAAACCCTGAAAAAAGTGCGACTTACAGTCCGAAAAATAATATAGTAAAGTAGTAATAGTACTAGTATAGTAAATAATAGTAATTCTGACGCTCTGAATGCATAAGGTAAGTGAGGAATAACTCAGGACGTCTGCAAATGGTTTAAAATGACCCAGTTCTGTTTTTCATGTTTAAAAACTGTGCAGAGTCTTTCTAAAATGAACATGTGAAGGGGACGTTCTATATTTTTCTTTCCCTTGATCCCTGCTCCACAGTCTGGCCCTGGGACAGACTTGATGACTTGTGTTTCATGGTTTACTGCTCCAGAGTTTCAGTCGTTTAAACCTTCAGTCTTTATGATCTTACTCTGTCTTTCTCTCTCCCCATCGCTCCCTCTATCTCTCTGTTTCTCTCTCTCCATAGCTCCCTCTATCTCTCTGTTTCTCTCTCTCCATAGCTCCCTCTATCTCTCTGTTTCTCTCTCTCCATAGCTCCCTCTATCTCTCTGTTTCTCTCTCCCCATCGCTCCCTCTATCTCTCTGTTTCTCTCTCTCCATCGCTCCCTCTATCTCTCTGTTTCTCTCTCTCCATCGCTCCCTCTATCTCTCTGTTTCTCTCTCCCCATCGCTCCCTCTATCTCTCTGTTTCTCTCTCTCCATCGCTCCCTCTATCTCTCTGTTTCTCTCTCTCCATCGCTCCCTCTATCTCTCTGTTTCTCTCTCTCCATCGCTCCCTCTATCTCGCTGTCTCTCTCTCCATCGTTTCTTCTATTTCTCTGTCTCTCTCCATCGTTTCTTCTATTTCTGTCTCTCTCCATCATTTCTTCTATTTCTCTCTCTCTTCATTGTTTCTTCTATTTCTGTCTCTCTCCATCATTTCTTCTATTTCTCTCTCTCTTCATTGTTTCTTCTATTTCTGTCTCTATTGCTCCCTCTAGTTCTCTTTCTCTCTCTCCATCACTCCCTCTATCTCTCTCTCTTCATCGTTTCTTCTATTTCTGTCTCTCTCTCTCTTCATCGTTTCTTCTATCTCTCTGTCTCTCTCTCCATCGCTCCCTCTGTTTCGCTCTCCCTCCATCATTTTTTCTATCTCTGTCTCTCTCTTTCCATCGTTTCTTCTATCTCTCTTTCTCTCCATCGCTCCCTCTCTCCTCCTTTCTCTCGTTCCTGCACTCACTCGAACAGTCTGACTGACAGACCGTTATGAAGTTCACCACCACTGCTCCTTTGTCTCTCTCTGTCTCTTTCTCTCTTTCATCGCTCCCTCTCTCCTCCCCCTCTCTTCTCTGTCTTCTTTCTCTCTCTCTCAACCCACCCCATCCCTTTTCTCTCTCTCTTCCTCTCCCCAGTCTCCCCTTGTCTCCTTCTCCCTCTCATGTTCCTCCTTTTCTCTCAACCCCCTCCTTCTCCTCTCTGTTTCACTCTTCCTCTCCCTCTCTCTCCTCCTCCTCTTTCTCTCTCTCGCTTCTCCTCCTCCTCTCCTCCTCTCTTCTTCCCCTCCTCTTTCTCTCTCTCTCTCTGGTTGATATAAAGTCAGGCATTACAGTGGAGCAGAAGACAAATAGCAGCAGGTCACAGAGTCTGACCCCACACACACAGAGCGCTCATAATACTTCCTCAGGAGAGAAAGAGAGGAGCGAGGGAGGGAAAAGAGGGGAGGAGAGGGGGTGGAGAGAGAGGGGAAACAGGAGGGAGAGAAGAAGAGAGAGAGGAGAGGGGAGAGAGACAGAGAGGTATGGAAAAGAGGTGGGTAGGAAAGGGAAAAAAGTGGAGAGAGAGGAGTGAGGGAGGGAAAAAGCGTGAGAAGAGAGGGCGACTGAGAGAGAGGGGAACTGGAGAAAGAGGGAAAGGGATGGAGAGAGACAAGAAGAGAAGAGGGGAGAGAGAGACAGAGAGGTATGGAAAAGAGAGAAAGAGGTGGGTAAGAAAGGGAAAAAAGAGAAAACTAAGACAGAAGAGAGAGAGGAGCGAGGGGAGGGAAAAGAGGAGAGAAGAGAGGGAGGTAGAGAGAAAGGGGGAACAGGAGGGAGAGGAAAAGGGATGGAGAGAGAGTAGGAGAGAGAAGAGAGTGAGGAGAGAAGAGGGGAGAGAGCGACAGAGGGGGAAGGAAAAAGAGAAAGAGGTGGGTAAGAAAGGAAAAAAAGAGAAAACTAAGACAGAAGAGAGGAGAGAGGGGAGGAAAAAGAGGAGAGAGGAGAGGGGGTAGAGAGAAAGGGGGGACACAGGAACAATACCTTTATCCAAATACATCTCTCCGTCCCTCATCTTTTCATCCTTTAATCCTCACATCTGTCCAGTTTTAAGTCTTCACAGTATTTTTCCCTCCAAAATCTGACATTATTTATAAGACATAAATCCAAAATTATAATTGTGAAGAGTAGTTTGTGTAGTAGTATATGTAGTACTGTATGTAGTACTGTATGTAGTACTGTGTGTAGTACTGTATGTAGTACTGTGTGTAGTACTGTATGTAGTACTGTGTGTAGTACTGTATGTAGTACTGTATGTAGTACTGTATGTAGTAGTGTGTGTAGTACAGTGTAGTATAAGTGTGTGTGTTGTATATGTAGTACTGTATGTAGTAGTTTGTGTAGTACTGTGTAGTATAAGTGTGTGTGTTGTATATGTAGTACTGTATGTAGTACTGTATGTAGTACTGTATGTAGTAGTTTGTGTAGTACTGTGTAGTATAAGTGTGTGTGTTGTATATGTAGTACTGTATGTACTACTGTGTGTAGTACTGTATGTAGTACTGTATGTAGTACTGGATGTAGTACTGTATGTAGTAGTGTGTGTAGTACAGTGTAGTATAAGTGTGTGTGTTGTATATGTAGTACTGTATGTAGTAGTTTGTGTAGTACTGTGTAGTATAAGTGTGTGTGTTGTATATGTAGTACTGTATGTAGTAGTTTGTGTAGTACAGTGTAGTATTTGTCTTTGTGTTGTATATGTAGTACTGTATGTAGTACTGTATGTAGTACTGTATGTAGTACTGTATGTAGTACAGTGTAGTATAAGTGTGTGTGTTGTATATGTAGTACTGTATGTAGTACTGTATGTAGTAGTTTGTGTAGTACTGTATGTAGTACAGTGTAGTATAAGTGTGTGTGTTGTATATGTAGTACTGTAGGTAGTACTGTAGTACTGTATGTAGTAGTTTGTGTAGTACTGTGTAGTATAAGTGTGTGTGTTGTATATGTAGTACTGTATGTACTACTGTGTGTAGTACTGTATGTAGTACTGTATGTAGTACTGTATGTAGTACTGTGTGTAGTACTGTATGTAGTACTGTATGTAGTAGTGTGTGTAGTACAGTGTAGTATAAGTGTGTGTGTTGTATATGTAGTACTGTATGTAGTACTGTGTGTAGTAGTTTGTGTAGTACTGTGTAGTATAAGTGTGTGTGTTGTATATGTAGTACTGTATGTAGTAGTTTGTGTAGTACTATGTAGTATAAGTGTTTGTGTTGTATATGTAGTACTGTATGTAGTACTGTGTGTAGTACTGTATGTAGTACTGTATGTAGTACTGTGTGTAGTACTGTATGTAGTACAGTGTAGTATAAGTGTGTGTGTTGTATATGTAGTACTGTATGTAGTACTGTGTGTAGTACTGTATGTAGTACTGTATGTAGTACAGTGTAGTATAAGTGTGTGTGTTGTATATGTAGTACTGTATGTAGTACTGTATGTAGTAGTTTGTGTAGTACTGTGTAGTATAAGTGTGTGTGTTGTATATGTAGTACTGTATGTAGTACTGTATGTAGTACTGTGTGTAGTACTGTATGTAGTACTGTGTGTAGTACTGTATGTAGTACTGTATGTAGTACTGTATGTAGTAGTGTGTGTAGTACAGTGTAGTATAAGTGTGTGTGTTGTATATGTAGTACTGTATGTAGTAGTTTGTGTAGTACTGTGTAGTATAAGTGTGTGTGTTGTATATGTAGTACTGTATGTAGTAGTTTGTGTAGTACTGTGTAGCATAAGTGTTTGTGTTGTATATGTAGTACTGTATGTAGTACTGTGTGTAGTACTGTATGTAGTACTGTATGTAGTACTGTATGTAGTACAGTGTAGTATAAGTGTGTTGTTGTATATGTAGTACTGTATGTAGTACTGTGTGTAGTACTGTATGTAGTACTGTATGTAGTACAGTGTAGTATAAGTGTGTGTGTTGTATATGTAGTACTGTATGTAGTAGTTTGTGTAGTACTGTGTAGTATAAGTGTGTGTGTTGTATATGTAGTACTGTATGTAGTAGTTTGTGTAGTACAGTGTAGTATTTGTCTTTGTGTTGTATATGTAGTACTGTATGTAGTACTGTATGTAGTAGTTTGTGTAGTACAGTGTAGTATAAGTGTGTGTATTGTATATGTAGTACTGTATGTAGTACTGTATGTAGTACTGTATGTAGTAGTGTGTGTAGTACAGTGTAGTATAAGTGTGTGTGTTGTATATGTAGTACTGTATGTAGTAGTTTGTGTAGTACTGTGTAGTATAAGTGTGTGTGTTGTATATGTAGTACTGTATGTAGTAGTGTGTGTAGTACAGTGTAGTATAAGTGTGTGTGTTGTATATGTAGTACTGTATGTAGTAGTGTGTGTAGTACAGTGTAGTATAAGTGTGTGTGTTGTATATGTAGTACTGTATGTAGTAGTTTGTGTAGTACTGTGTAGTATAAGTGTGTGTGTTGTATATGTAGTACTGTATGTAGTAGTTTGTGTAGTACAGTGCAGTATAAGTGTGTGTATTGTATATGTAGTACTGTATGTAGTACTGTATGTAGTAGTTTGTGTAGTACAGTGTAGTATTTGTCTTTGTGTTGTATATGTAGTACTGTATGTAGTAGTTTGTGTAGTACAGTGTAGTATAAGTGTGTGTATTGTATATGTAGTACTGTATGTAGTACTGTATGTAGTAGTTTGTGTAGTACAGTGCAGTATAAGTGTGTGTATTGTATATGTAGTACTGTATGTAGTAGTTTGTGTAGTACAGTGCAGTATAAGTGTGTGTATTGTATATGTAGTACTGTATGTAGTACTGTATGTAGTAGTTTGTGTAGTACAGTGTAGTATTTGTCTTTGTGTTGTATATGTAGTACTGTATGTAGTACTGTATGTAGTAGTTTGTGTAGTACAGTGCAGTATTTGTGTTGTTTTGCTGTATTTTCCTGCAGCTCACAGGCTCAGACACAGATGTTTGTGAGACAGAGGAGCCTCGTTCTGTTCCACTGATTTTACATGATTCGACTTTCAGCGAGCGACGGAAATCTCTCCTCTCTCTTATCCCTCGCTCCTCTCTCTTTTCTCACCTCTATACTTGACTTACTCCCCTTTTTTCTCTCCCCTCTTCAATCTACTCACCCCCTTGTCTCAACGCTCCATTTTTCTCTCTTCTCTCGCGCCTCCGCTCTCATTCTCTGCCCTCTCTTTACCTCCACCTCTTCTCCCTCACTCCGATTTCTCACACTCTTCTTTTCCCTCTCGTCTCTCTCCCTCTCCTGTTTCTCACCTCCTCTTCCTCCCCTCTTTTGTCCCTCCTCCTTGCCCTTTCTCTCTCTTTTCTCTCATCTCTCTGTTTCTCACCTCCTCTTCCTTCCCTCTTACGTCCTTCCCTCTTCTCTCTTTCCTCTTTCTCCCTTCTCTTCTTCTCTCCTCTTTTCTCCCTCCGTCCTCTCTTTTCTCCCTCCTCCTACTCTCTTGTCCCTTTTCTCTCTCCCTCCTCTCTCCTCTGTTTTCTCTCTCCTCTGTTTTCTCTCTCCCTCCTTTGTTTTCTTCCTCCCTCCTCTTCTCTCTCCTCTTTTTTCTCTCTCTCCTCTCTTTTCTCCCTCCTCCTCTTCTCTCTCTCTCCTGTTTCTCACCTTCTCTTCCCTCTCTCTCCCTTCCTCCTCTTCTCTTTCTCCTCTCCTGTTTCTCACCCCCTATTCTGTCTCCTCCCTCCCTTCTCTTCTCTCATTTCCCTCTCTCCATCCTCCCTCTTCTTTCACGTCCTCCCCTCTCTCCTCTTTCCTCCCTCCCTCCTCTCCTCTCTCCTCCCTCCTCTTTCCTCCCTCTCTCCTCTTCTCTCTCAGCTCAGCGGAGTGGAGTTTATGAGACAGGCTCAGTCACTGGAAACATGCCTCTCCTGTTTTTCACCTCCTCTTCCTCTCTTCTCTCGTTTCTCCCTCCTCTCTCTCTCTTCTCTCTCCCCTCCCTCCTTTCCTCTTGTCTCTCCTCCCTCTCTCTCTCCCCCTCTCTTTCCTCTCTGCTCTTCTCTCTCAGCTCAGCGGAGTGGAGTTTATGAGACAGGCTCAGTCACTGGAAACATTCACACAAACATCACAAACACAAACACATGAGACTAAACCTGATGTGAGCTCATACGAAGCCTCTCAGGACCCTCCTCTTGTCAAATCCATTTCTTTAACGCGTTCCTTTACGGCTCACACGAGGAGCGAGCACTTTAAATCGGGCTAACAGCAACAACACCTGCTGCTACCTGTGAATGCGACAAGTACAGCGAAGTACAGTGAAGGGAAGTACAGGTGTGTGGGCCTTTGTTATTCATTAGAGTTATTTAGGTGGAACTTTGGACACGCAAACACAAGTCGGGTAATATTATAACAGGAAAAGGATACGCATGTTTTAATTTTAGAGTCAGAACAGCTCATCTCACAAGTTTCTTCAATATTTTTACCACCGTTTTACTCTCTCCAGCCTGTAATCCCTCTGGTTTGGTTTAAAGAGAGGTTATTTTACTTGCTAACTGCTAAATCACAGCATATTTCGATCACCATGTTGGCTTTTATTGTTTTGAAACTGCTCTATTCGCAGAAAACAACGCATTAACATGTTTTATAAGTTCCCTGAGTCTCCCTCCCTTTGTGTCCCGCTCTATTAGGGCTTTTCGACTGCACCACCGGCACAGCTCAGCACAGCTATACACTGTGAAGCTTTTCCGTGCAGTCGTTACCACCTGGAAGTGGGTGGAGTAGCGGGATCGACACTGCGTCATTTTTAGGCGACTTTATTAGTGTCACACCGCGGTCTTCACAATCTCCTCTGTTGACGTGTTCGCTGTTGTCGTGTTGTCGGTTTTTTACACGCAGCGACCAGTAAGCGAACATCAGTCTGTCTACGTCACGTTGTCGTATCGGCTCAGCTCGGGTAGAATCGCTCCGAAACAGGAAAGGAAAATCATAACGGCTCCAGGTCCAACCCCCCAGTGGAAAAGCAAACAAACCGTGTGGTGCTGTGCCGTGCTGTACTAAACAGTGCTGGTGGAAAAGACCTAATAGTCACTCCCTCTTCAGAGCAGTATCCCTCTAAAGGAACTGCTGCACATTGCATCAGGTTTGTGGAGTTGTGCTGTACAGTTTTGTATCATGTTTTTGTGTATTTATGGAGAATTGTCGTGTGGGATCGTGGGTGACGTAGGCTTGTGGGCGGAGCTTTGTACAGAATCTTACACCTAATTGTTTGGAGGGTTTGAATAGGGCCCAGGAGAGATCGCTTAAATACTCAAACATGCTCAAAAACCTCTTCAGGCAGGTTTTTGATGAGGGAACAAAGTTATAACACGCTACAAGTCCATAATACCCCCTCTTTAAATGTGTGTTCTGCATTGTTTTCCTGGTGTACCTGCTCATCCCCCAGCTCCCTCTTGAGTCTGTTCTGCCACTGCAGCGCCTGCATGACGATGGCCTCCCAGCGCCGCTCCAGGTTAATGGACAGCAGCTGCAAGGCCTCCTGGTGCTGCTGCGCCTCAGGGCTCAGCTCCGCCGTGGGGCCCATCTCCAGCTCCGCCGTGGGGCTCGGCTAAACCACAGAGAGGGGAGAGAGGGGAGAAAGAGAAAGAAACAGAGAGAGAAAGAGAGAGGAAAGTGTGAGAAAGAGGGGAAAGGGAGACAGATTAACACATCAGAATAACAGAGACCAGTGTGGGACGTGTCACTCAGACATTTCATAACAGACTATGGGTCGCAGTGTCGTAAAACCACCGCGTACAGAGTGAAAGGTCTAATGTAAAGTGGTTTGGGTGCACAGCCGCCACATAAACCCAATGCATAGTTATTACTGTACCTGGTTTTGCTGCAGCAGCTTCTGGCAGAGTTTGAGGACGGAGGAAACGCCGCGACGTCGAGCCCGAATGTCTGAGCAGAGAGACTGGAAAAGAACAGAGCAAATAGCGGCACATAAATGAACGTGACAATAATCTACAGGAGCACAAACTGTTTAAATGGATCCACAGTGTCCCATTCGCCAGACTGTAACCTGTTTAAACTTGCTTATTGGACTCAAACAAAGGTCACGTCTGAAATCAAACGTATGTGCGCGTCACCAGCTGTTTATGCTAATCCACAATGTGCTTCTCCGCAGTGACGGAGACCAGCACGGGCTCATTTCCATACACTCACACACCGAGCCCGGCTTTAGGCAGAGACAGGAGACAGTCTGCTGTGTGTTCTTCTATCAATATTAAAACTGTTATTTTTTCTTGCATTGATTGTTATTAGCAGAGACAGTGTAGTTGTGTAGAGAGTAGAACAGTGTCTCCTCTCAGATGGATAACAGGCAGGATTCTGTTAACAAACTCACTCCAGACTGATCTGTGTGGCCGTCTGAAATAGGTTTTACACATTTATCTGTAGTGACTTTCACTAAAAGAGATCAGAACCAACGATCGTATAAATACAAATACAAATACTTCAGGGCTGATTGGTCAAAGCGTCACAACAGCGAAACAAGACGAAACATAAACTTTGGTCAAATCCTGGTGGTTCAAGCCCTGACGCTTCAGGCAGCGATAGGGGTGTGCAAAAATATAGAAATATCTATATGTCGTATCATTTAATGTGATGATACAGTATTGATATCGTGGGCTGCTGTATCGATATATCGTATATTCGAGTATTTCTTGGTATATTTTACTAAATAATTTTGTTACAGCTACAGTTTTGTTGCTTTTTCAGAGGAAGGAAACTTGTTTATGTGAGACATTTAACATTTTCACTGTTTTTATCATTAAAATGGGCGTGTTTCATATGAACTTTACACAAGAAGTGGTTTAACAAAGACTTTTAGCATCACAGCCAAGATTTAGCTTTTATTTCTATTGAATTGTATCAAATTGATTTGAAATATAACGTACTGAATCTAAAGCTCACTGTGTCGAGTAGGGGTGTAACAGTACACAAAAATCACGTTCGTATGTACCTCGGTTTTGAGGTCACGGTTCGGTTCATTTTCAGTACAGTGGGAACAAAATGCAAAAATGTCACATGTTTGAATGATAAAATGCAGCACTTCTTTCCCCCAAAACCTCGTGTTTGCTACAGTACCGCACAATACTGAATGCTCAGGTAAAGGGTAAATAGTAAACAAACTGCGAAAATCATTACTAATAATAAGAACTAATAATAATTATTATTATAACTATTGTAATTATAATGATAATTGTTTAGACCTGGTTTAGACCTGGTTTAGACCTGGTTTAGGCCTGGTTTAGGCCTGGTTTAGGCCTGGTTTAGGCCTGGTTTAGACTTGGTTCATTCCTGGTTTAGTCGACAGTCGCTCCTGGAGCACCCGCGGCCTGAGATCCTCCAGACCGGCAGCTGCACACAGCTCGCTGCTTCCCGGCGCCGCGACGCATTACAGCTCCTCCCACCTGGATCTCACCGTTTCCCGGGGCCGTGGGTTCATGCTCCAGCGACACCTCGAGAGAATCCCCCCGCACTGAGCGGCCGTCCTTTCTCCACTGAGTTAGACAATATCGCTCTGATGAAAGGCTCACGTTAATTCAACGCGCTCTAACTCAACTATTTTGTATAGAAACAGGTTATGTAGTATTATACACCTGCCATGATGTGCAGGGGAGCTTGAATGAAATTTTTATTCAGAGTGGCATCTTGTCGACTTAAGTCAACACAAATTGCGTGAATTCACTCATGCACAGCCCTGCACCAAACCGAACATCCTGTACCGAAACGGTTCGGTGTAAACATGTACTGTTACACCCCTAGTATCATATCGGCAACTTCTGAAATCTTCCCCTGATCATTTCTACCAGTGACAAGGTCCATTCTCCCGCTGTATTTATCCAACCACACCACATATCCAACATCTGGGAGGGCATCTGACACACGAGCACAGCTGCAGATCTGCTCTCTTTGCCTGTTTGTGTCTGTTCTGTTGGCCCTCGTGTCTCCTCTAAAGCCTGTGCTCTCCTCTGTATCCCCTCACACACAGACTCACAGACACAGGAGCGGCTCAGAGGCTCGGCGCTGTATTTACATGTTCTCAAACACATGTGTGTGAATCCAGCGCGAGGATCAGCCGTCTGTTTACACTCAGGACACATGTATCCTGCGCTTTATGTTTCATGTTTATGTGACATTTAAACAGCGACGTCGTAAATATGCAAAGGTACATTTAAGTCAGTGGATTGTCCCGTGTCTGGTGTCTCCACGAGGGAAAGGGAAGTGGAGACAGAAACCCACCTACACCAGGACTAAACCAGGACTAAACCAGGACTAAACCTACAGCAGGACTAAATTAGGACTAAACCAGGACTAAACCTACACCAGGACTAAACCGGAACTAAACCAGGATTTAAACATGACTTCATGACTAAACCAAGGACTAAACCGGAACTGAACCTGGACTAAATCAGGACTAAACCAGGATGAAGCCAGGACTAAACCAGGACTAAATCAGGTCCAAACCAGAACGTAAACAAAACTTCACCAAACCAAGGACCAAACCAGGACTAAGCCAGGACTAAACCAGGACTTAATCAAGACTTCATGACTAAACCAAGGACCAAATCAGAACTGAATCTGGACTAAACCAAAATTTCACAAAACCAAGGACAAAACCAGGACTAAATCAGGACTAAACCAGGACTAAACCAGGACGTAAACAAAACTTCACTAAACCAAGGACCAAACCAGGACTAAATCTGGACTAAACCAGGACTAAATCTGGAATAAACCAGGACCACACAGAACCAAACCATTACTAAATCAGGACTTGAACAAGACTTCATGACTCAACCAAGTACCAAACCAGAACTGAACTGGAACCAAACCAAAACTTAACCAAACCAAGGACCAAACCTGGACTAAACTGAGCCTGAACCTGGACTTAACTTTGACAAAACCAGGTTGAATCACTGAATAAAGATCGGCTCATTTAAACCACAGCATAAATCTGATATTTTCTCTTTCTGGCTGCCCTCCTCAGTCTCTCCTTTTCCCTCCTCTCCCCCTCTCTCTTCCCTCCTCCTTCGCTCTCTCTTCCCTCCTCCTTCGCTCTCCTTTCACTCTCTGTAGCTCATCTCCCCCTCCCTCTCGTCTCTCCTCTGTGCAGTGGACTGAGCTCTCATGTATTTTGTGTGAAAAGCTTTAGAGCAAATATTTGTCCTGTGGATTTGAGAGTGTCTGACAGAGAGAGGGAGAGAGAGAAAGAGAGGGGGACAGAAAGAGGGAAATGAGGGGGGCTGAGAGATTAACTATAGCTATTTTACCTGCCTCATCTCATTAAACACTCCAGGGACATAGGAGGACGGGAGGGCATCTGACGCACAGGGATACGGGAGGATGGGAGGGCATCAGTTTAAAGCTGCACTGCGTAACTTTTCTCTATTGCTTTGTCTGGACTGTTCTACAATATGGCATTAACTTTAGCTGTATCTATGGAGACAAGCGAGTGTGAAGTTACAGGTCAGATTTGTGTTTTTCAAGGGATTTTTGAGCAACAAAACCAAATAAAACCAACAAAAATAAATAGAAAATGGGCAAGTTTAATGGCAAATTGTGGAATATTCCAGGCAACGCAACAATTCCAAGGGAAAAGAGAGCAGACAAGTTACACAGTGCGTCTTTAATGTAGTAAATGTAGCAAATGTAAACGACGCGCTCAAGCTCAAGGTCAAGTTGTCTTCAGAGTGACATGTTTTGAGACCTTCTCCTCTCTCCTCCTCCTCGTTCTGCATCTTTTTCTTCTCTGCGTCTTTCTCTCTCTCTCTCTTCTTTAAGCTCAGATCCATCCCTCCGTCCGATCAGCCGAGATTCTGGTTCTAAAAACAAATCCTCTTAGCCCCTAAACCTCGTGTTCAATCTAATTAGACCTGAGAGACAGAGACACGGAGGACAAGGACGAAACAACAGGCTAACCACTCTGCCACAACCGCACTCCACTCAGAGAGATCAGGACTCTAACCCACAACCTCCCCACTGAAGGGAGGACACAGGATAACCACTCTGCCACAGTAACACAGGCAGAACATGCAAATTCCACCCAGAGACATTAAGATTAATATTAAGAGTCTAACCCACAGTGTCACGATACTAAAATTTCAAACTCGATTTCAATACTAAGTAAAGGCCGCTTCACACTACAGGATTTTTCGGTCTTAAACGATTTGTAAATGTGTGACAAAAAGCGCAAACACCACAGACACGAGGAGAAATCAGTGTCCTCCCTGATCCAGAGTTTGAACTTGTTCTCTGGTCCAATGACCTGTGCTCCGTCCCAGTCCATAATGTGGTTATTTCTTTTACAGTGTTCTTAAAATGTGTGTAGAATCCCTCAGTCTTCCAGGTAGAACCCACGGCAAAGGGTAGAGTTCAATTTGTCAACTGGACAAGAGTTTTAGGCCCCGTTTACACGTACATGGATATTTTTAAGAACTAATATTTCCCTCGCTTCATGTTACAAAATGACATCGAGCACACAGCATCGTTTTCAAAAAAGTTTCCGTTTACATGAACCCGCATAAATACGCTGTCGAGCGATGACGGTCGTCTCAGAATCAGAATCAGAATCAGAATGTGTTTTATTGCCATATGAGTGAACAGGTTCACAACATTAGGAAATTGCTGCGGTACTTGGAGCAGGATGTAGACAAACACTGACATGCAACAAATAATAGAATAAAATAAAGCTATAATATAACAAAATTTACAAATTTACAGGAGTATAATAATATAGAGTATGAGAGTGCAAAACAGGCAGGTGCAGGCAGGTGCGAGAACACAGGGTCATGTGACAGAAGCAGAGTGGGGGGTGGGACCAGTCCGAGTGTTATTATTTATGAGTCCAACAGCAGAGGGGAAGAAACTGTTTTTGTGGCGAGAGGTTCTGGTCCGAATGGACCGTAGCCTCCTGCCTGAGGGGAGTAGGTCAAAAAGTCCATGTCCAGGGTGAGAAGGATCAGCTGCAATTCGACCTGCACGTGTCCGAGTCCTGGAAGTGTACAGGTCCTGTAGAGATGGAAGGCTGCAACCAATCACCTTCTCAGCAGAGCGCACAACACGTTGCAGTCTCTGTTTGTCCCTGGTGGTGGCTCCAGCATACCACACGGTGATGGAGGAGGTGAGGATGGACTCGATGATGGCAGTGTAGAACTGCACCATTGTCCGTGCTGGCAGGTTGAATTTCTTCAGCTGCCTCAGGAAGTACATCCTCTGCTGGGCCTTCTTTATGATGGAGGTGATGGTGGGCTCCCATTTGAGGTCCTGGGTGATGGTGATCCCCAGGAAGCGGAATGAGTCCAGAGTGGTGATGGGGGTGTCGGTCAGGATGATGGAGGGGAGTGGGGCTGTGTGCTTCCTGAAGTCCACAATCATCTCCACTGTCTTCTGGGCATTAAGCACCAGGTTGTTCTGGCTGCACCAGGACACCAGACGATCAACCTCTGTCCTGTAGGCAGACTCATCCCCGTCCGAGATGAGCCCGATGACCGTGGTGTCATCTGCAAACTTGATGAGCTTGACAGACTGATGGGAAGAGGTGCAGCAGTTGGTGTACAGGGAGAAGAGCAGAGGAGAAAGAACACAGCCTTGGGGAGAGCCGGTGCTGATGGTCCGGGAGTCCGAGACATTCTTCCCCAGCCTCACGTGCTGCTTCCTGTCTGTCAGGAAGTCAGTGATCCACCTGCAGAGAGGATCAGGCACGTTCATCTGGGACAGCTTGCCTTGGAGGAGGTCAGGGCGGATGGTGTTGAAGGCAGAGCTGAAGTCCACAAACAGGATCCTGGCGTAGGTTCCCGGGGAGTCCAGATGCCGCAGGGTGAAGTGTAGAGCCATGTTGATGGCGTCGTCTACAGACCTGTTGGCTCTGTAGGCAAACTGCAGGGGGTCCAGGAGGGGGGCCGTGAGGGTCTTGAGGTGGGGTAGAACCAGGCGCTCCAATGACTTCATGACCACAGATGTCAGAGCCACAGGTCTGTAGTCATTGAGTCCGGTGGTCCTTGGCTTCTTGGGGACAGGAACAATGGTGGAAGTTTTGAAGCAGACAGGCACATGACAAGCCTGCAGTGAAGAATTGAAGATGTCCGTAAACACTGGGGCCAGCTCGTTAGCACAGTTAGCACCCTCGACGTAAGGACGCAGCAAGTCGGAGAGTAACAACAATGATGACCCTGACATCCTAAAATTTTCATGCTGCTCCCACCAGACAGCGTCCGCTCAGATCGGACCCAAAAACGGCGACGGTGACGGCGACTGGGTCTTTGAGTCGTAGGGAGAAGAGGGAAAACTGCTGAGCTCCGAGCCTCATTCGTCTCTTCATCGATATGAAACATCAGCTGTGCAAATGCAAACACAGTACAAGTGTTTGCAGAAGAAGTAATGCGACTGCTGCTCTGATGCTTCCATGATCATCACCAGAGAAAAACGTTAACACTGGCCGCACTTTGGTGTCAACTGCCTAAAACGCTGTTTATGTCACTTTACGCAAACGTCAAACCGTAGTTTTCCAAAATCTCCACTTTAGCCAGAGTTTTTAGAAAGATTTGTTTTTAGAGGCAAATTCTCTGTTTGTGTGTAAAAGATGAGTACACACAAAGGGAAATTTCTCAGTTTTAAAAATATCCGTGTACGTGTAAACGGGGCCTTAGATAGAAGACGTTTCGCCACACATCCAAGCTGCTTGCAGGCAGATATAACTCATGTCCTCCAGAATTCTGACCAGAACTGAAAAAGCAGCTTGGATGAGCAGCGAAACATCTTATAGCGGATCAACCTGCAGGTCCATCAGCCTGACCACGCCTACAGGAAGTAACAACAGGTGATGTATGACATGACCACCAACACCAGGGACAGATCTGAAGATCGCAGCAGCAGCAGAAACACGTCAACAAGGTGAATACATTTTACTGTATTGTCTTTCAAAAAGCACCCAAGAAGTTAAAGTGCATAAGAAGACTGCAGGGCTTAATGCTCAATTTAGATTTCTTTGTGAAATCCAATTTTTTTGGTGAGGTCGTTCACGTTTCCAATTAAATGCGACTTGTTTGTGATCTCCAGTGTGAACTTTAAATGCCCCAAAAGTGTCCCACATGAGCATTGGAGGACAGGACGACGCCACAGCAGCAGCTCAGCATTTACAGAAGTCGACTAAACATGGACGCTGCATTGAGCTCCTGGAGATTTTACAGTTGCTGTCGTACCACTGTCACAGGAGGAAACACGTCTTCCGTCTATTTCAGTAGCAAACACGTCGGCGTTGGGCTGTATTGGCTCGCAACAGGTGCTTGTTATGGCACAATAGCCAAACTCTCACTTGTTGATGACGTGTAGGTCGGATGAATGGGACCTGGATGTTCAGACTGAAGTTGTGTGTCAAAAGATCGGATATGTTTCGGTTTTAGAAGCACATATCCAAGTGTCCTGGGTCGCATTTGAAAAAATCGGATCTGTGTCATTAAAAGATCCGCTACAGGTCGTATAGGGGCGAAAAAATCGGATTTGGTCACTTCAGGCTGCAGTCTGAACGTAGCCAAAATGAACATCTTTGGTTGTAGTTTCGACACTAGTTGTAGTTTTTGATTTTCAGTCCTCACCCACGTGTATCTGAATGCCACAATAACTGACTTTGAGAAAACTATTCTTGAAAATTCTGACTTTCTGTACGGAAACTATCTGCTTCTGAGGACAAATGTGTGTAAAGTTTGGAAGCTGGAAGTCAAACAAGTCAATGGAAGAAAAAGAGAGAGAGAGACACAGAGAGTGAGAGGAAAGAGAGAGGAAGAGGAGGGGGAGAGAGTTGTTGAATAAAGCGTTTTGTTGCAGAACTATTGAAATCTTGCAGAGGAGCGATGGCGTCTCGGGAGTAGACCAAGGACTTTTTGGAGCAGTCAGAGCAGAGCAGTGACCCGCCGGATCCCCCTCTCCATTAGAATTCATTACAGCGTCTGATCAAGTCTATTTGTTGATTAAGGCAATTAAAAGCACAGCTCGTTATCGCGCGGGGCTAATGGAAACCAGACGGCTAAAGTCGAGCAGAGGAGGAAGAGGAGGAGGAGGAGGGGGAAGAGGGCTCTTTCATTTGAGCTAAAAAAAAACACTTTGAGAATAACGTTTTTTAAGTTATTTCTCGAGCGAATTCAGTCAGAAGTGAAGAACATTGGGCGGGGAAGAATGTAATTGTTTTATTTTATTCAGTTAGTTAGCTGCGACGTGAGCTCGAGGTTGCAGAGAATGGGAAGTTTAAATTTAAAAAGGTCTAGTTTAGGGCTGATGTTTGGTTACGCTCTAGACCAGGTTTAGTTCTGGGTTTAGTCCTGGTTAAATCCTGATGTAGACATGGTTTGGTCCTGGGGTTAGTTCTGATCTAGTGCAGTTTAGTCACCATTTTGAGACGGGGAGAAAGTCTGTAGATAAAGATGAATTTACTTTTCTAAACTTGGAAGGCCAGAGGATAAAGAAGGGAGAGAGGAGAGAGAGCCGGAGCCTGGAGAGAGTCCGACTGAAGGGCCCTGGTCCAGTTTCGAGGTCACACTATTCACACTGGAGACTCAGGGCTGACTCAAACCACAACTGAAAACACCAAATAGAAAGTCCTGTTTTAGCCCTGGCTTAGACCTGGTTTAGTCCTGGTTTAGACCTGGTTTAGCTATAGTTTATACCTGGTTTAGCTATAGTTTAGATCTGGTTTAGACCTGGTTTAGCCCTGGTTTAGACCTGGTTTAGCCCTATTTTAGCCCTAGTTTAGCCCTGGTTTAGTCCTGGTTTAGCCCTGGTTTAGATGTGGTTTAGACCTGCTTTAGCCCTATTTTAGCCCTAGTTTAGCCCTGGTTTAGCCCTGGTTTAAAGCTGGTTTAGTCCTGGTTTAGCCCTAGTTTAGCCCTGGTTTGGACCTGGTTTAGTCCTGGTTTAAACCTGGTTTAGTCCAGGTTTAGCCCTTGTTTAGTCCTGGTTTAGCCCTGGTTTAGCCGTGGTTTAGCTCTAGTTTAGCCATATTTTAGGCCTGGTTTAGCTCTAGTTTAGACCTGATTTAGACCCGGTTTAGCCCTGGTTTAAAGCTGGTTTAGTCCTGGTTTAAACCTGGTTTAGTCCAGGTTTAGCCCTTGTTTAGTCCTGGTTTAGCCCTGGTTTAGCCGTGGTTTAGCTCTAGTTTAGCCATATTTTAGGCCTGGTTTAGCTGTAGTTTAGACCTGATTTAGACCCGGTTTAGCCCTGGTTTAGTCCTGGTTTAGGCCTGGTTTAGCTCTAGTTTAGACCTGATTTAGACCCGGTTTAGCCCTGGTTTGGACTGTGACCTCTTCTTGGTTGTCCTGGTCTGGTGTTTGCTGTGTTCCTGAACCTTCCTTGGACGGTGAAGATGGGAAAGGTGCTGAATGTCAATAAAGACTTTTAAAAGTGCATGTTTTACTTAAAACTAAAATTCTGAGCCCCAAATCTGGTTTTCTGCTATTCCAGACTCTCCTCATCCTGTGTGATCCCCGTTCATTACCGTATCCATAGGTTTTGCCCGTGTGTCCTCTCAGTGTGGTATTGACCTCTTCACAAAAACAAGCACAAACTTCAAAGCCTGCGCTGGGTTTGTTTACTGCGTCTCCATGGAAACGCCTCACCTGTTTGTCCGGACACTAACGAGGCGCTAACGAGGAACACCTTAACGAGCTCCAGTCCGGACCATAAAAACCTCCCAGTTCTTCAAACGGATTTATACATGTGGAAGAAAATAAGAAACACAAACATGCAAAGAACATGAAAGATGAATGTCTGAAATGTGGAGAGTAATACTGGCAATCTGGGTTTAGTCCTGGTTTAGTCCGGGTTTAGTCCTGGTTTAGTCCTGGTTTAGTCCGGGTTTAGTCCTGGTTTAGTCCTGGTTTAGTCCTGGTTCAGTCCTGCTTAGTCCTTGTTTAGTCATGTTTAGTCCTGGTTTAGTCCTGGTTTAGTCCTGGTTTAGTTCTTGTTTAGTCCTGGTGTAGTCCTAATTTAGTCCTGGTTTAGTCCTAGTTTAGTCCTAGTCCTGGTTCAGTCCTGGTTTAGCCCTGATTCAGTCATGTTTAGTCCTGGTTTAGTCCTGGTTCAGTCCTGGTGTAGTCCTAGTCCTGGTTCAGTCCTGTTTGAGTCTTGGTTTAGACCTGGTTTAGTTCTGGTTCAGTCCTGGTGTAGTCCTGGTTCAGTCCTGGTGTAGTCCTAGTCCTGCTTCAGTCCTGTTTGAGTCCTGGTTTAGACCTGTTTTTATTTCCTCTTTTGTTGTAGCAGTTTCTTGCTCAAATGTCTCTCTTTGTGTAAATGTCGTGAGGTGATTCAGGCTTATAGAGAGCAGAGTCCAGCTGTGCCTGTGCCCTCTCACCACAGGGAAACCAGGTCAGTTCCTCACTCTATACATCACCATAGGGACCAGGCACGGGCTCAAACCGGTCTAAATCAGGCCGGAGTCGACCGCGCGGCGCAGCGGGGAGCAGAGGTCCATCTACGGCGAGCAGCAGGGGCCAAACCTCAGACACAGCCCCAGAGAGAAAAGTCAAAGTGAAAAAGCAGAGGACACACGCTAATCTATGACAACATCTCGAAGGGCAAAGGCCACGCTTCAAAATGTGCCCAGATACAACAGAAATACACACAGGTTAAGTGTTTCTGAGGCCGGGCTTAGAGCAGGTTTAGAGCTGGTTTAGAGCTGGTTTAGAGCAGGTTTAGAGCTGGTTTAGAGCTGGTTTAGAGCTGGTTTAGAGCTGGTTTAGAGCTGGTTTAGAGCTGGTTTAGAGCTGGTTTAGAGCTGGTTTAGGCCTGGTTTAGAGCTGGTTTAGGCCTGGTTTAAAGCTGGTTTAGAGCGGGTTTAGAACAGGTTTAGAGCTGGTTTAGAGATGGTTTAGAGCTGGTTTAAGCCTGTTTTAGAGCTGGTTTAGAGCTGGTTATACCTGGTTTAGAGCTGTTTTAGGCCTGTTTTAGGCCTGGTTTAGAGCTGGTTTAGAGCTGGTTTAGGCCTGGTTTAGAGATGGTTTAGAGATGGTTATACCTGGTTTAGAGCTTTTTTAGGCCTGGTTTAGAGCTGGTTTAGGCCTGGTTTAGAGCTGCTTTAGAGCTGGTTTAGGCCTGGTTTAGAGCAGGTTTAGGCCTGGTTTAGAGCAGGTTTAGAGCTGGTTTAGGGCTGGTTTAGAGCTAGTTTAGAGCTGGTTTAAAGCTGGTTTAGAGTTGGTTTAGAGACGTTTAGGCCTTGTTTAGAGCAGGTTTAGAGCTAGTTTAGAGTTGGTCGAGGCCTGGTTTAGAGCTGTTTTAGGCCTGTTTTAGGCCTGTTTTAGAGCTGGTTTAGGCCTGGTTTAGACCAGGTTTAGAGTTGGTTTAGAGCCGGTTTAGGCCTGGTTTAGAGCAGGTTTAGAGTTGGTTGAGGCCTGGTTTAGAGTTGGTTATACCTGGTTTAGAGCTGTTTTAGGCCTGTTTTAGAGCTGGTTTAGGCCTGGTTTAGAGCAGGTTTAGAGCTGTTTTAGGCCTGGTTTAGAGCAGGTTTAGAGCTGTTTTAGGCCTGTTTTAGGCCTGGTTTAGAGCTGGTTTAGGCCTGGTTTAGAGCTGGTTTAGAGCTGGTTGAGGCCTGGTTTAGAGCTGGTTATACCTGGTTTAGAGCTGTTTTAGGCCTGGTTTAGAGCAGGTTTAGAGCTGTTTTAGGCCTGTTTTAGGCCTGTTTTAGAGCTGGTTTAGAGCTGTTTTAGGCCTGGTTTAGAGCTGGTTTAAAGCTGGTTTAGAGTTGGTTTAGAGCCGGTTTAGGCCTGGTTTAGAGCAGGTTTAGAGCTGGTTTAGAGTTGGTTGAGGCCTGGTTTAGAGCTGGTTATACCTGGTTTAGAGCTGTTTTAGTCCTGTTTTAGAGCTGGTTTAGAGCTGGTTTAGGCCTGGTTTAGACCAGGTTTAGAGTTGGTTTAGAGCAGGTTTAGGCCTGGTTTAGAGCAGGTTTAGAGCTAGTTTAGAGTTGGTTGAGGCCTGGTTTAGAGCTGGTTATACCTGGTTTAGAGCTGTTTTAGGCCTGTTTAAGAGCTGGTTTAGAGCTGGTTTAGGCCTGGTTTAGAGCAGGTTTAGAGCTGTTTTAGGCCTGTTTTAGAGCTGGTTTAGAGCTGGTTTAGGCCTGGTTTAGAGCAGGTTTAGAGCTGGTTTAGGCCTGGTTTAGAGCAGGTTTAGAGCAGGTTTAGAGCTGTTTTAGGCCTGTTTTAGAGCTGGTTTAGGCCTGTTTTAGAACTGGTTTAGAGCTGTTTTAGGCCTGGTTTAGAGCAGGTTTAGAGCTGGTTTAGAGCTGTTTAGGGCTGGTTTAGACCTGGTTCATGTATACAAGAACAAATATGGAAGAGAACTGGCCAGACAATAACAATTTTCTGGAAACAAGCATAAAGTGACCAAACGTCCCTATTTACTGTCCCAGTTTTAAGCCCTGTGTCCCCTGCCACAGCAGATTTACCCAAAAGCAGTGATTTGTCCTAGTTTTATACAAGAAATGTCCCAGGGGTTCCTATTTTTGACCAATGTGTTACCTGCCAACAGCAAAGAGACGCATAAATTGTCACTTGTTTAGGTAAAATACAGAAAAGCTGCATAAAAATTACCAAAACATAAAGAAAATGTGACTATACTGACTCACATTCATGTAAAATTCTCCTTAATTACGTGCTCGTGTCACAATTTTATTATTACCGACCAACCCAAACCAGGGACTTTCAGCGGAAAAGTTACACAGTCCAGCTTTAAGCATATCAAAGCATGTATCTTATGTAAACAAGCAAACATAAGTAAGGTCTCAGTGAAAACATTCAGACATATGTAATTAAAGTTGTTGATTGAGTGCGATGCCAGTGGGACGTATATAGTGGCGTCTGTGTGGGGAGTGTTTGTGCTAATGGTCCATACGTCGCCGCTTTCTTTAGCTTAAGCCTGTTGTTAGCGCGGCTGCTGTCAGTCACTCCACGGGGCTAGGCTAATCAGCGCAGCTAGCTCCTCTCTGTGTGACTCAGGGCTGATTAAGATCCGGTTAGTGCCCCGCCGAGCTAAAGGCTAACTGCTGTTCCCTCTATACGCTTATGTCTATAGCGTGGCCTCGTTAGCGTTAGCACAAGGATATAACACGACTGGAGCTGTAAGTGAGGAAGTTGCAGAAGTTGAGTGAGACTATATGTATACGCAGGCTCTAGGTGTGTGTGTGTGTGTGTGTGAATGAGATAATAAACGAGGACTGAACGAGTATTTAAACCAGGACTAATCGAGGGGTTCAACCAGAACTAAACCAGGTCTAAACTGAGGTCAAACCAAGATCTAAACAGGGTCTACACAGCAAAAAAAGCTTGGCCAAAATGTAAGATAAACACTTAAATCTATCAGAAAATGACTAAAAAGTAGTGAAATTATCTGTCCATGCAGCAAGATCATTTTACTTGACAAGTTATCTTAAAGTAAACAACCTCTAGACTAAAATTATGCAGTTTCGGAACCAGTAAGTCGATAATAAATCTGAAAACAAGATGATAACCTGATATGAGTTTTAAAATCTTGGCCAGATCAGAGAAATTTGGACTGTACTGTCTACTGTTCTTTTCAGACCTGTAATGAGCAGTGGTTACAGTGTTCACTAAACAACCCAACTGTCACTGTGCCCATGAGCACGACACATGTATGAAAATGGTGTGTGAGATTGGAGGTGGTTAAAGGGGTTTGAAGGAGCAGATGGCGCAGATTGGCCGCCTCACTTTTGTTACCCTAAAGCAGCTGTGGCTCCAGAAGACACTTATAACCAGTGAGGAAAATAAGAACAATGAAAGTTCAAAAATACATTATTAGGAGTAAAACTATTGTTATCAGAAATGTATGAATCAAAACACAAATAAATACAAATGAAGCCATTATTTGTAAATCTTCTCCATACTGAAGGCCAGGACTGGTAGCATTCAGAAGTTGCAGATATGATACATACCTCGATGCAGTGAGTTTTCAATTCAATAAGCTTCAAAACAATATATTTCCAATCGATTCAATATAGTTTAATTAAAAATAAAGGCTCAATCTTGGCTGTGATACTAAAAGTCTTTGTTAAACCATTTCTTGTACAAAGTTCATATGAAACACAAACATTTTAATGATCAAAACAGTGAAAATGTCAAATGTGTTGCATAAAAAATGTTCTTTCCTTCAAACAAGCAACAAAACTGTAGCGCTGTAACAACATAATTGAGTAAAATATGTCACAAAATACTGCCCACGATATCAATACAATATTTCAACCTTCATTTGGTAAAAAATGTATTTAACATAAGCCGACTAATAAAAATAAGAGCTGACTGCCAGTAAAATACTTGTTACAGAAGTTTGTGAACGTGATCAGGCCTCACCAGGATACTTCCCTGTACCTTTGTTGTGTCCAAATCTAGTCGTAGTGCTAACAAATAGACTCCCAGGGAATAAACTCAATACTCAACACCAATTCTGATACAACGATGATTAAAAAACACTTCTACTTCAACAACAGAATGTCATTTTCAACATTAAATCACAGCACTTTCTTTATATTACCTTATATCTGTGTAATCCCTCAGTCGTCCAGGTACTTTGGGTTTATATACTAGGCTATTTTCTATATTTTTAACAACTCTAATGCCTTAAACCTATGTACCTGTTCTAGCGCTGTACCTAAAGCCCTGATTCTGTACGTTTAAGCTCTATAGCGCCCCCCAGAGTCCGTACCTTAAAGCTCTGCAGCTGCTCCTCGGGCTCCTTGTTGTTCCTCAGGCAGGAGTTGAAGATGAGCAGCTCGGTGTCTCTGAGCCATGACTTCAGCTCTTTGATTCTGGACTCGAGCTGCTGCAGGAGCGACTCGGTGAGAGGAGACAGGGCGCAGCGACCTGAAGGGCCAGCGGGGGCAGCACTGAGCAGAGAGGGGCAGGTGGACAGGTGCGCGGGGGCGGGGCCAGAGTGCACTGACAGGAGCTTCTACAGAGACAGAGAGAGGACAAAAATACTTTAAGAACATGTAGATTACAAACATTTACTAAATCTAAGGTAAAATTACGCTTTTTTTTATTGTGAAATGGTTAAAGCTCTGCTGTGGGACATTTCATCACATTAGAACATTTTAAGATTAGGATTAAAGTAACGAGAACTTTATGGTCACTGTTGGTAAAGGTGTCCTCTGCATTTGACGCATCCTTCAGAGTCTCTGGGTTAAACCTGTCAGGAGCAGTGGGACCATCTCCAGATCTTGAGCTGGTCTTGGTCTGGACTAATTTAGCTGGAGGATTTGACCTGTTGTGTGTGTTTTGTTTTGACAGAGGAAACCCACCCAGGCACAGGGAGAACATGCAAACTCCACACAGAAAGACCCAGGAGTCGAGGTCAAGACAAGTGAAACGGATCATGTTTTACAATCAAATTGTCTGTACCGTATTTTTCAGACTATAAGTTACACCGGAGTATAAGTCGCACCAGCCAAAAAATGCATAATGAAAAAGAAAAAAATATGTATAAGTTGCATTTTTGGGAGAAGTTAATTTTATAAGATCAGAGACCAAGAAGCGACATTTCATCTTGAAAGGCAAGTTATAGACGTTATAGTAATAAAAACAACCAAATAGAGAACAATCCGTGTATCATTCATTTTTCAATATAGAAGCAAAAATAAGAAAATGAAAAAACAACTCTTTCTTTATTATTTGTCTCTAAAACCAAAATGAAAAAACAGATAACGATTTGTTTTTTTCATGTTTAATTCATATATATGATTCATATATTTGATCTAAGGACTGTCAGTGTTAAAAATTGTAATTATATTATTATAATTATAAGTCGCAGGAACCACCCAAATCCTGAAAAAACTTATAGTCCGAAAAATACGGTAATTGTACGAATCAAATATAAAACGCACCATTTTTCAGCCAAAGCAAAGACATTTTCATGAGACAAGCTGGTGATGGACCCAAAGATGATTTCAGAAAAATTACAGAAATAAACGCAATTCTGAAAGCATGATTTGATTGTAGAAATTGATTAATTTTCAAAACATAAAATATTGAAATGGCGAGTTGTACTGTATTAAAATCCACATTCAATTCACACGTCAGATTTTAAACATTTGAGAGAAGAAATCTGAACTTTTAAACTAATCCAAGAATCAAATGTATTTCAGAACATGTTTTTAGCAGATTTTACACAGAGTAAAACCCCATGGAGACGCAGGGAGGGCATCTGACACACAGGGACATTTAGCTTTCAAATAGAACGTCGTATTACCTAATGGCCTGCAGACAATTGTGACCATTTTAATCCTAATGTCATTAAAGAGAATCGGCAGCCCTTCCAAAAATAAAGTGCTTTTCTTAAACAGAATGCATGAAAACCACTGAGCTGAGCCCAAAGTCTATAATATAAGCCGTATTGTGTTTCCTTGTCGGGCAGAAGTCCTTTTTCCCACCGCTCTCCGGCCCCTAAATGCACCGTCGTCTCTGTGATTGTCCTAATGAGACTCTGATGAAGCTAAAGTCCTGTGTTTTCGGTTTTTCTCAGGAACACCTCGAAAGCAGCGGAGGATAATTCAGCCACAACAACAAGTCTGCCAATACGGCTACAAATAAGATGTTTAGAGACAACAACAGGGGAGAGAAGAGAGGAGAGAGGGAGGAGAGGAACAAGGGAAGAGGAGGAGAGGGCGGGGGAAGAGAGAGGAGAAACAAATCTGCCAATACTGCTGCAAATAAGACTTTTAGAGGCAGAAACAGGGGAGAAAAAAGAGGAGAGAGGGGGATAGAGAAGGAGGAGAGAGGGAAAGATGGAGAGAGGAGGAGAGACAAGTCTGCCATTTTGAGACAACAACAGGGGAGAAAGAGAGGAAGAGAAGATGCGGGGTAAGAGGAAAAGGAATAGAGAGAAGTAAGAGGAAGGAGAGGAGGAGAGGGAAGGAGAGAGGGAGAAAGATGGAGAGACAAGTCTGCCATTTTGAGACAACAGGGAGAAAGAGAGGAAAAGAAGATGGGAGGGCAAGAGGAAAGGAATAGAAAATAGTGAGAAGAAGGAGGAGAGGGAAGGAGAGAGGGAGACTCCGTCAATAAAGCTACAAACAAGGCATTTAAGAGACAGAAAGAAGAGGAAAAAAGAGGAGAGATATCAGAGGGAGGGAAGGAAAAAGAGGAAGAAGGAGGCGTGATGGAGGAGAGAAGGAGAGGAAGTTAGATGCGAGTCCAGTTAGACAGATTTCACTCTTGGTTTAGACTTAATTTTGAAAAAAAAAAAAGAGATAAACAGGGATACAGGAGGACGGGAGGGCATCTGACACACACAGGGATACAGGAGGACGGGAGGGCATCTGACACACACAGGGATACAAGAGGACGGGAGGGCATCTGACACACACGGATACAAGAGGACGGGAGGGCATCTGACACACACAGGGATACAGGAGGACGGGAGGGCATCTGACACACACAGGGATACAGGAGGACGGGAGGGCATCTGACACACACAGGGATACAGGAGGACGGGAGGGCATCTGACACACACAGGGATACAGGAGGACGGGATGTCATCTGACACACACAGGGATACAGGAGGACGGGAGGGCATCTGACACACACAGGGATACAGGAGGACGGGAGGGCATCTGACACACACAGGGATACAGGAGGACGGGAGGGCATCTGACACACACAGGGATACAGGAGGACGGGAGGGCATCTGACACACACAGGGATACAGGAGGACGGGAGGGCATCTGACACACACAGGGATACAGGAGGACGACTTCACTCTTGCTGCTGATGTAAACAGAGACAGCTGTTCATTTTCCGAGTGTTGAGTGGATCTGCTCTGAGGCGCTCGCCACAATCACACACTCATGATTCAACTTTAGATTAAAACTCGCAAAGTCTGAGGCGCGACTGTGAAACCGCGTCGTTGAAGGGCGACAGTCACAATCTGTCAAACCCCCGTTAACGTCAGGAGCAGAAGAGGCAGAGGAGAGGGTTAAGGCCGCCACATTACGGGATTTTTAGGGCTCAAACGGTTTTTAAACGACAAAAAGCGCAAACACCACAGACACGAGGAGAAACTTATGAGACTAAAAATCGCAAAAACTGCAGCGGGATCTGTGTGCGGACCACAGGATATAAAGTCGTGAGCACGTGTGTGTTTCCTGTCTACAGTAAAACCAGTCGCTCTGAGACTCTGAAGTGTTCAAAGATCAAACTCTGCACTTCTACTTTAGACACAAGTCAAACTGTGTTATTATTATTGTGAAATGTGGAGCAATACTTCAGATACAGGATTTTTAAAGCATAAAAAAGGCGATAAATTCCACAGGAAGTAGAGTCGCCGTCGCTAATCTGCAGCTTCACCTCGATCCGTGCGCTGTGTGGACGTAAACAGACACACGTGAGGAACTATCTCGCCTTTTTACTTTCAACGAACGCTTCAAACTGGATTCACAGCGATAAAGTCCACAGGAAGTAGAGTCACTATCGCTAATCTGCAGCTTCACCTCGATCCGCGCGCTGTGTGGACGTAAACAGACACACGTGAGGACCAATTTTCGCCTTTTTACTTTCAACGAACGCTTCAAACTGGATTAACAGCACGGTTTTGTGGACTGGAGTGATTATTTGCGGAGGACAATTTCTATGGATAGTGTGGATCAGACGCTGCACTTTAAATTTACCGCTTTACGAGAGGTGAGGGATAAAGTCTCGTTATTTTCGAGTTTGTTTGTTGCGTGTCTGTGTCCGTCGCTCCTCTGCCCCTGACGCTCCGTTTTATCGGTTGTTTCCGTCGCGTTGCTGATGTTTGGTGGTGACGATCGGACACTGACGAAGACACGAGGAGCAGACGAATACACAAAGTCGGGTCATGCCTCGCTGAACTCGGGGAGAAGAAACCGCAGCCAAAAACGGGCGAATTCTCCTGCAGTGTGAGACGGACTTTAGAGGAGGAGAAGAGGAGGAGGGTCGGGGGGAGCGAAGGAGCGAAAGAGGAGGAGGGTCGGAGGCGAAGAAGAGGAGCGTCGGAGGTGCAGAAGACGTCTTGTCGTGCGTGTGTTTGTGGCGTGTTCTCGCGTCTCTCGGGGGACCGCTCTGATTATTCGGTTCTGCTCCTCACATCTGCTCTCACTGATCACAGAGACGCGATGAAATGAAGACACAGGGAAGAACCAAACAAACAAACCCACAGAGAGAAAGAGGGAGGGATAGAGAGAGAGAAAGAAGAGTGAGAAACAGAGAGGGGAAAAAGTTAGAGGGGGAGGGAGGAGAGGAAGAGAAGGGAAGAAAAAGAAACGGGGAGAGGCAAAGAGGGAGAACGGAGAGAGAAGCGGAGAGAGGGAAAGAGAGCGAAAGGGGGATGGAGAGAGAGTGTCCACCGAACCACAACAAACACCAAACATCTGTCGCAATCAAACCGACTTCAACTTCTGTCTTCAGTCTCCAACTTTGTCAATACAGAAAAGTAGTGACGATAAAACAAGAGACTGCGCAACTCATCAAACACGGCAAATATGATCAGAGGTTTACGTCGACCGTTGATGGGAACTACATAGACCATGATGCTTTGCTCAGTGCAGCCAACAGGAAGAAATGACTCTAATCTCCCTACGACACCTGTGGATCATTATGGTAGAATCTGCACATTTTAACTGGTAAAATTGATCTAAAAACAACATAAAAAAGAAGAAATCTCAAGACTTGTGTGTTAGAAAACGGTGGTGTCCAGTGGGAGCTCAAGTCTATATGAGGGTCTAAACCAGGACTATGCCATGTTTAAACTCGGTCTAAATCAGGACTAAACCAGGACTATGCTTGGACTAAGACAGGACTAATCTAGGACTAAATCAGGATTAAATCAAGGACTAAATCAGGACAGAACCAGGACTAACCCAGGACTACACCATGTTTAAACTTGGTGTAAACCAGAACTAAACCAAGAACTAAACCAGGTCTGAACTGGGCCTAAATCAGGACTAAATCAGGACTACACTGAGACTAAGCCAGGACTAAACCGGGACTAAACCAGGACTAGATCAGGACTAACTCATGGACTTAACAGGGAATAAACCAGGACTAAATCAGTACTAAGCCAGGTCTAAATGAGGTCTAAACTAGGACTAAACCAAATCTAAACCAGGTCTAAACCAGGACTGAGCCAGGTCTAAACCAAGTCTAAATCAGGTCTAAACCAGGTCTAAACCAGGTCTAAATCAGTACTAAGGCAGGTCTTAACGAGGTCTAAACTAGGACTAATCCAAATCTAAACCAGGTCTAAACCAGGACTGAGCCAGGTCTAAACCGAGTCTAAACCAGGTCTAAACCAGGACAGAACCAGGTCTAAACCGAGTGTAAACCAGGATTAAATCAGGTCAAAATCAGGTCTAAACCAGGCCTAAATCAGGTCTAAAGCATGTCTAAATCAGGACTAAACCAGGACAAAATCAGGACTAAACCAGGTCTAAACCAGGACTGAACCAGGTCTAAACCAGTTCTAAACCAGATCTAAACCAGGTCTTGGTCTTGGCGTTTCCTCTGCCCTCATGGCTCTTTTGTTTTTGTACTTTTTAAACTCGTCGTCTGGTCGTGTCTGTGATGACCGCAGTGAGGGGCGCTGATTATGCTGCGCTGATGGTTTATTTCACACACGGGACCGAGCGCTGGGGCTGAGCTTTTGTTCTGGTTTTGTCCCGGTTTGTGTTGGTGTTTTTGGTGGTGTTTTCGGCAAACGTGGAGCCGTGCGGTGCGGCGTTGGGCCTCAGATGAAGTTGGGGTGATTAGAGCGCACTTAAAGAGCAGAGGAATCAGACTCTATCACAAACACAGCCAGGAGCAAAACAAGAGAGTTATGAGCAAAACAAAGCTCCAATTTACAACGAGAAGGACGAGAAATGAGCCGCAGCAAATGTTCACAGATATGCATGGACTAAACCAGGACTAAACCAGGACTGAACCAGGACTAAACCAGGACTAAACCAGGACTAAACCAGGACTAAACCAGGACTGAACCAGGACTAAACCAGGACTAAACCAGGACTAAACCAGGACTAAACCAGGACTAAACCAGGACTAAACCAGGACTAAACCTGGACTAAACCAGGAATAAACCAGGAATGAATCAGGACTGAACCAGGACTAAACCAGGACTAAACCAGGACTGAACCACGACTGAACCAGGACTGAACCGGGACTAAACCAGGACTGAACCAGGATTAAACCAGGACTAAACCAGGACTAACCCAATATTAAACCAGGATTAAACCAGGACTAAACCAGGACTAAACCAAGATTAAACCAGGATTAAACCAGGACTAAACCAAGATTAAACCAGGATTAAACCAGGACTAAACTAGCACTAGTCAAGCCAGGACTTGTCCAGATCTAACTGAAGACTAAACCAGACTCAAATGAAAACTGAACTAAACTAAAGACTGAACCAGGACCGACCTAACTCTAACCAGGGACTAAACCAGGACTAAACCAGGACTGACCTAACTCTAACCAGGGACTAAACCAGGACTAAACCAGGACTGACCTAACTCTAACCAGGGACTAAACCAGGACTGAACCAGGACCGACCTAACTCTAACCAGGGACTAAACCAGGACTAAACCAGGACTGACCTAACTCTAACCAGGGACTAAACCAGGACTGAACCAGGAGCAGTACAAACTAACCCCGGCCTAAACCGCACAGACTCAGATTTACACTGGTACATTTACTGTAGAATTTTGCAAGCACAGAAATCTTTATGCAAAATGTGTGAATTAAGTCTTTATGCAAATGAGGTACATTATGCATATATGCAAATGAAATGCCCTGTTTTAATTACACAGTCTGAATAATTGTGAATAATTAAAGATGAGAATGTTATAAAATATATGTGTAAAACAAGTGCTTAACGTAGCAGAACGTATTAAGGCTGAAAAGGAGCGTTTTTCAAAACTGCCCGAGGAGATGAATTATTTAACCTAAAAACACTTTTAAAATAATATTGTTTTACACAGAATGAAATGAAAAAACGAGAACAAACAGACAATTTAAATGTCATTCGAACAAATATTGGGCCACTGTATTATCAAAGTGACACATATTTCACCAGAACCCGAGGAGATTTCACATTTTAATATAATTACTGAGAAACAGAGGTGATAAGTGAAACTGAAACTAAACCAGGACTAAACGAGGACTAAACTAGGACTAAATCAGGACTAAACTAGGACTAAACTAGGACTAAACCAGGACTAAACCAGGACTAAACCAGGACTAAACTAGGACTAAACTAGGACTAAACCAAGACTAAAGTAGGACTAAACCAGGACTAAACTAGGACTAAACCAGGATTAAACCAGGACTAAACCAGGACTAAACTAGGACTAAACTAGGAGTAAATCAGGACTAAACCAGGACTAAACCAGGACTAAACTAGGACTAAACCAGGACTAAACCAAGACTAAAGTAGGACTAAACCAGGACTAAACTACTACTAAACCAGGACTAAACCAGGACTAAACTAGGACTAAACTGGGACTAAACTAGGACTAAACCAAGACTAAACTAGGACTAAACCAGGATTAAACCAGGACTAAACCAGGACTAAATCAGGTATGAACCAAGACTAGAGGAGGACAGGTCTGAACCAGGACTAAACTAGGTCAAACCCAGGACTAAACCAAGACTAACTTTGGCCTAATTTAGCCTAGGACTTGTCTAGATCTAACTGAAGGCAAAGACTCAAATGAAAACTGGGCAAATCCAAGAGCTGAACCAGGACAAATCCAAGAGTAGGACTAAAGAGATCCAGCGTGGTCAGGGTGACAGTGACTTAGGAAGTGGCTTGAACCCCTCACCCTCCAGTTAGTGGGCGTATAGGATGGTGTATTACCTTGATCTGGTCCCAGGTCTGGTTGAGTTCCTGGACTTTCTGGATCAGGTCTCGGGGGGGTTCGTTTCCACTGCGTCTGAAAAAGTCGAGTCTGGACAGAAAAGCGCTCCTCCTGCCCTCCATCATCTGCAGCTCGGTGTGGGAGCTCTGAAACACACAAGAATTACATTAAAAAAATCATCCTCAGACCTGAAAAAGAGCACGAGACCTGAAACGGGAGGGTCTGGGGTTCAAATCCAGCTATGTTTGGTCCTTACCTAGACTTGTTTTAATCTTGTAAACTCTGGTTTAGTCCTGGACTTTGTTTGGTCCTGTTCTAGTCCTGGTTTACACTTGGTTTTGTCCTAGTCCTGATTTAGTTCTGTTCTAGGCTTGAGTTAGTCCTGATGTAGACTTGGTTTGGTCCCGTTAATCCTTCTTTAGTCCTGGTGTAGACTTTTGTGTGATCTGGTTGTAGTCCTGGTTTAGTCCTGGTTTAGTCTTGGTTTAGTCCTGCTGTAGTCTTGGTTTGGTCCTGTTAATCCTGCTTTAGTCTCGGTGTAGACTTTGTTTGGTCTGGTCCTAATTTAACCAAGTCTATATGAGGGTCTAAACCAGGACTAAACCAGGACTACACCATGTTTAAACTTGGTGTGAACCAGAACTAAACCAGGATTAAACCAGGTCTGAACCGGGTCTAAATCAGGACTAAACCAGGACTATGCTTGGACTAAGGCAAAACTAAGACAGGACTAAACAGGGACTAAACCAGGACTAAATCAGGACTAAACCAGGACTAAATCAGGACTAAATCAGGACTAAATCAAGGACTAAACCAGGACTACACCAGGACTATGCTGGGACTAAGCCAGGAATAAACCGTGAATAAATCAGGACTAAATTAGGACTAAACCAGGTCTAAACCAGTTATAAATTAGGTCTAAACCAGGTCTAAACCAGGACCAAACCAGGTCAAAACCAGGTCTAAATCAGGACTAAACCAGGACTAAAATGGGCCTAAACCAGGTCTAAACCAAGTCTAAACCAGCTCTAAATCAGGTCGAAACCATGTCAAAACCATGTCAAAATCAAGTCTAAACCAGGTCTAAACCAGCTCTAAACCGGGTCTAAACCGGGTGTAAACCGGGCCTAAACCAGGTCTAAACCAGGTCTAAACCAGGTCTCGATCCTGACATTTCCTCTCCTCTCATCGCTCTTTTGTTTTTGGACTTTTTGTTGTCTGGTTTAGTCCTGTTCTAGTCTTAGTTTGGTCTTGATGTAGACTTGGTTTGGTCCTATTAATCCTGCTTTAGTCTTGGTGCAGACCTTGTTTGGTCTGGTTCTAGTCCTAATTTAGTCTTGGATTGGTCTTGGATCAGTCCTGGTGTAGACCTGGTTTAGTCCTGGTTCATTTTTCATGTCTGAAGAAGGTCTTGACCTCTAAACGTCACACTGGGGTCTTTATTTACCAACACTTAGTCCTGGGGTAGACCTGGTTTATTTCCGGTTTGTAGACTTGGTTTGGTCCTGTCTTAGTCCTGGTTTAGTCCTGCTCTAGTCCCATTTTAGTCCCAGTACTGTGGGTGAGATTTGGGTTAGAAATCTAAAGGAGATTCTTGGAGAGTCGCTGCACAAAACTCTGATGTGAATTTGAGTGAAACTAACTTTGAGTAAACATAAACAGCTCTGACTTTTACTTTTATTAACGGTAAAATATGGTGAATATTTAGATAGAACAAAGCTTCTGCGTGTGCCTGTATTCCCACCGGATCTCACGTCTTTAAACGCACCTTCCTCGTATTTCTGTAGTGGGTTCGATGCTGCGGAGTGTTCGAGCCGCAGAAACATTAAAAGAACGTTCCTGCTTTTCCAAAACACAAAGATGTTTTTACACCACTAAATATTTCTAAAGCGTTAGTGGTGAAGCAGGAGATGGGCCCATTTAAACCTCCAATTCTCCTAAACTGTTCTGTAACTAAGCCTGAGTAAAACTGGGTAAGTACCACACAATTATATCCTGATACAGCACATTCAAAGTTTGAAAAGTTGATTTTTTTTATGATGTAGAACAGGGGTGGCCACACTTTTTCAGCCTGTGAGATACTTATAAAATGATCTGACTACAACAAAAATGCAAATCATTTATTTATTTATAAATACTGAGAATCAGTCGTGGTGGAACAGTACATGGACTTAATGATCATGTGGGAAAAGGTCGACTCACACAAATAAGTTTCTATTGATTTATCTACATTTTATTTGATAAATGTTAATTTAAGCTTAAAATAAGCCAAACTGTACTGAACTTAAACACTCTGAGCTACATTCTCTTACTGGTTTTACAGTGGAATTTACCCTCTGCACATTTACCAAACACACGTCGTGACAAATACAGATGCATTTGTGGCATTTAGTCAAACTTCAACCATTTATTGCTGTACACCTGCTCTGTGCTGTACACCTGCTCTGTGCTGTACACCTGCTCTGTGCTGTACGCCTGCTCTGTGCTGTACACCTGCTCTGTGCTGTACACCTGCTCTGTGCTGTACACCTGCTCTGTGCTGTACACCTGCTCTGTGCTGTAGTCCTGCTCTGTGCTGTACACCTGCTCTGTGCTGTACACCTGCTCTGTGCTGTACACCTGCTCTGTGCTGTACGCCTGCTCTGTGCTGTAGTCCTGCTCTGTGCTGTACACCTGCTCTGTGCTGTACACCTGCTCTGTGCCGACACTGTCATTTAGATGAGTTCATGCTTCATGTTTCGTCTTGCCCTTCTAATCAGCACAGGTAGGATGTTTTAAGAAGTTTAACCTGCCCTGTGATACACGGCGCTACGTGACTGTGCACAGTGTTGTGAGCGCTGGGGGTGCAGTGGTGACGCGCCGCTCAGTGTCCACGAGCTCCAGACGAGCGCACAGGCTGCAGAGAGACGCCCCGCGCTCCCACACACCGGTATGAGTTTACGTCAGACCTCGAGTCCAAGACAAGAGTCCAAACGCAGTCCAAGACCGTAGAGAAGCGGTCTCAAGGCCAGTCTCGAGTCCAAGACCAGTCTGGATTACTACACTACGATATACTGTACCGACCGACGTATTGGGCACCCCTGATGTAGAATAAGGACATTTACTGGAGTTTCTTGTTCACATTTCCTTTAATATCAGAACACAATTAAAGACGGGGCATTATTAAACTCCATCATAAAGACTCTGACCAATCCTCAGACACAGCTCTGCTCTGAGAAAGCACTGGGCACAGAAACGACACACTTTTCATGAACGTTATGGACTAATTTTGGTGCTTTGTGTGTTTTTTTTTGTATCCAGTTTTTCTTTTGAAATATGGACCGAATAATATTTGTGTTTTGTGAGAGCAAAGGGTATAAACTGTTTCTCAACTCACAAACAGCATCTCATATGAAAAGACGTATTATTAAGAAGTCACATCCACATTTCTCACCTAAACCAAAACTAAACCAGGACCAAATGAGAACTAAATGTGGACTAAACCAGAACTAAACCAGGACTAAATGAGAACTAAATGTGGACTAAACCAAAACTAAACCAGGACTAAATGAGAACTAAATGTGGACTAAACCAGAACAAAACCAGGACTAAATGAGAACTAAATGTGGACTAAACCAAAACTAAACCAGGACTAAATGAGAACTAAATGTGGACTAAACCAAAACTAAACCAGGACTAAATGAGAACTAAATGTGGACTAAACCAAAACTAAACCAGGACTAAATGAGAACTAAATGTGGACTAAACCCAAACTAAACCAGGACTAAATCAGAACTAAATGTGGACTAAACCCAAACTAAACCAGGACTAAATGAGAACTAAATGTGGACTAAACCAAAACTAAACCAGGACTAAATGAGAACTAAATGTGGACTAAACCCAAACTAAACCAGGACTAAATGAGAACTAAATGTGGACTAAACCCAAACTAAACCAGGACTAAATGAGAACTAAATGTGGACTAAACCCAAACTAAACCAGGACTAAGCTAAAACTAAACCAGGACTAAATGAGGACTAAATGTGGACTAAACCGAAACTAAACCAGGACTAAATGAGAACTAAATGTGGACTAAACCAAAACTAAACCAGGACTAAACGAGAACTAAATGTGGACTAAACCAAAACGAAACCAGGACTAAATGAGAACTAAATGTGGACTAAACCAAAACTAAACCAGGAGTAAATGAGAACTAAATGTGGACTAAACCCAAACTAAACCAAGACTAAATCAGAACTAAATGTGGACTAAACCAAAACTAAACCAGGACTAAACGAGAACTAAATGTGGACTAAACCAAAACGAAACCAGGACTAAACGAGAACTAAATGTGGACTAAACCAAAACTAAACCAGGACTAAATAAGAACTAAATGTGGACTAAACCAAAAAGATGTATTACCAAGAAGTCACATCCATATTTTGAGTACGGGCCTATTCTAATGTAGTGAAATGTTCCGGAGTGGGGCTTTAACCCTATTCTAATGTGCTGAAATGTTCCGGAGTGGGGCTTTAACCCTATTCTAATGTAGTGAAATGTTCCGGAGTGGGGCTTTAACCCTATTCTAATGTAGTGAAATGTTCCGGGGTGGGGCTTTAACCCTGTTCTAATGTGCTGAAATGTTCCGGAGTGGGGCTTTAACCCGGTCCTCGTGTTGAGTCCGAGTCCTTGGACTAGGCCGGGTCTGTATCTCATCTTTGTCCTTGTCCTGTTTATTTACACTAATGCCAGAGCCCGTCATCCATCTCCTGAGTCTGACGCTCGTTAGTCTAACCTCTGCACCCTCCTCTGTGTCTGCTTCATTTACCTCCTCTCCTCCGTCCATCCCTCCATCACTCTCTCCATCCTCTATTCTCTCTCCTCCCTGTCTCACCCTCTATTCGTTCTCCTTCCTCTTCACTCTCTATTCTCTCCCCTCCATCATTCCCTCCATCCTCGACTCTCTCCTCAATCACTCTGCATCCTCTACGCTCTCTCCTCCATCACTCTCTCCGTCCTTTACCTCCTCTCCTCTATCCATCCTTCCATCACTCTCTCCATCACTCCCTCCATCCTTTACCCTCTCCTCCATCGCTCCCTCCATCCTCTGCTCATTCCTCCATCCTCTACGCTCCTCCATCACTCTCTCCATCCTCTGCTCTCTCCTCCGTCGCTCCCTCCATCCTCAACTCTCTCTCCTCCCTCTTCACTCTATACATCCTCTATTCTCTCTCCTCCATCGCTCCCTCATCACTCCCTCCATCCTTTACCCTCTCCTCCATCACTCCCTTGATCCTCCACTCTCTCCTTCATCGCTCTCTCCATCCTCTACTCTCTCTCCTCCATCGCTCCCTCTGTCATCTACTCTCTCCTCCATCACTCTCTCCATCCTCTACTCTCTCCTCCATTGCTCTCTCCATCCTCTACTCTCTCCACTCTCTTCACTTTCTCTATCCTCTCTCCTCCTCCATCACTCTCTCCATCCTGTACTCCTTCACTCCTCTCTTTTCCTTGTCTTATTTCTCACCTCCTCTCCCTCTCTTTAACCCTCTCCTCCTCTCCTTCCCACCCCTATTCCTCCTGTTTTCTCTCTCCTCCCTTCAATATTCCTCCTGTTTCTCCCCCTTCACTCTCTTATCACCCCACCCGCTCTCCTCCTCCCTTTCTCTCTCATCCCTCCGTCCCTCCCTGTTCTGTTATAGTTTCCTTTTTTCATTTTCTGCCTGGATAGCGTCTTGATTCCTCTCCTCTTCGTCGTCCATCATTACACGTCACATTTGAATATTTAAACTCTTCCTCCCCTTGTCTTCCCTCCTCCTTTCCCGCCTCCTCCCCTCTTCCTTCTCCCACTCCTCCTCTCCTCTTCTCTTTCTCTCTTCCTCCTCCCCACTTTTCCTCCTTTCCACCATCCTCCCCTCTCTTTTGTCCTTGTGCTTTTAGCTCCTTCTCCCATCTTTCCTCTCTCTTCTCTCCTCCTCCCCCTCCTCCCCCTCTTCTTGTCTTCTTCTTGTCCCTGTGTTTTCTGTGCTCCTCCTTTCCTCCCTCTTCTTCTCCTCCTTTCCTCCTCTTCCTCCATCCTCCCCTCTCTTTTGTCCTTGTATTTTAGCTCTTTCTCTCCCCTTTCCTCTCTCGTCTCTCCTCCTTCTCCTCCCCCTCTTCCTCCTCTCCTCCCCCCGGGTGTTTTGTTGCTCTTCCTTTCCTCTCTCTTCTCTCCTTCTTCTCTTCTTGTATTTTGTCACTGTGTTTTTGCTCCTCCTCTCTCCTTCCCTCTTTCCTCTCCTCCTCTCCCTCTTCTTCGTCGCTGTGTTTTTTGCTCCTCCTTTCCTCCTCCTCCTCTCCTCTTTTCTCCTCCTGCTCTCCCTGCTCGTCTTTTCTCTCATCTCTCCTCCTCTCCCTCCTCCTTCTCCTCTCCTCGCTTTTTGTCCCTGTGCTTTCTGCTCCTCCTTTCCTCTCTCCTCTCCTCCTCCTCTTCTTCTCGCCTTTTGTCACTGTTTGTTGTTCCTCCTTTCCTCTCTCTCCTCCTCCCCCTCTTCTTGTCTTTTGTCCCTGTTTTCTGCTCCTCCTTTCCTCTCTCCTCTCCTCCTCCCCCTCCTCGTCTTTTCTCTCGTCTCTCCTCCTCTTCTCGCTTTTTGTCGCTATGTTTTTGCTCCTCCTTTCCTCTCCTCCTCCTCCCCCTCTTCTTGTCTTCCACGGCTGTGTTTTCTCCTCCTCCTCCCCCTCTTCTTGTCTTCCGCCGCTGTGTTTTTTGCTGTCATTGGAGGAAGCGTGGCTCATTTCTCATTGTCACTTGTTGTTTTTGATGGAGATGCTATCGCGCTCATCCGTCCCTTTCACTTTAGCTAATGGCCAATAGAAAAGAGGCACAATGATAGCGCAGGATCCGCTGATGCTAAATATTGATTTTAAAACGGCTTTGAAGGAAAAATGAGGTTTGTTTATTCAAAAGGGAGAATAGAAAATACAACACGATATGGACTGAAATGTATATGATGCAAATGGGCAAAGTAGGACTAAATCAGGACTAAACCGGGATCAAACGAGACTAAACCAGGACTAAATGAGGACTAAATCTGGACTAAACCAGGACTAAACCAAAACTAAATAAGGACTAAATGAGAACTAAATGTGGACTAAACCAAAACTAAATAAGGACTAAATGGGAACTAAATGTGGACTAAACCAAAACTAAACCAGGACTAAGCTAAAACTAAACCAGGACTAAATGAGAACTAAATGTGGACTAAACCAAAACTAAATGTGGACTAAACCAAAACTAAACCAGGACTAAACCAGGACTAAACAAGAACTAAATGTGGACTAAACCAAAACTAAACCAAGACTAAACCAGGACTAAATGAGAACTAAATGTGGACTAAACCAAAACTAAACCAGGACTAAACCAGGACTAAATGAGAACTAAATGTGGACTAAACCAAAACTAAACCAGGACTAAACCAGGACTAAATGAGAACTAAATGTGGACTAAACCAAAACTAAACCAGGACTAAGCTAAAACTAAACCAGGACTAAATGAGAACTAAATGTGGACTAAACCAAAACTAAATGTGGACTAAACCAAAACTAAACCAGGACTAAATGAGAACTAAGTGTGGACTAAACCAAAACTAAACCAGGACTAAATGAGAACTAAATGTGGACTAAACCAAAACTAAACCAGGACTAAATGAGAACTAAATGTGGACTAAACCAAAACTAAATCAGGACTAAATGAGAACTAAATGTGGACTAAACCAGGACTAAATGAGAACTAAATACTAGGACTGAAGCAGAACTAAACCAAAACTGAACAAGGCGCAAAAAAGGACTAAACCAATAGGATTAAACAATGATTAAACTAGGACCAAGTCAGGACCAAACCGGGACTAAATTGAAGCTAAAATAAATTAAATAACAACAAGACCAAACCATGGAAAAGACCACGAGTTTTCAGTAAATGAAATGTAGCGAGAAAATAAATGAAGGAGGATATTAAAATGTATTAGCTCCTGTAATAAACTCTGACAGCAGAGGAGAGGTACAGGGGCCAGTGATGAACTCCACACCGAGGAGGCAGAGAGTGAAGGAAGAGGAGGAAGAGGAGGAAGATAGAGAGAAAGACAGAGAAAGAGAGAGGAGGGGAACTACCACAATCACATCTGAACCTGTATTTCCAGTACTTAAACCTGCAGATAGAGACACATCCAAGTTTGTCTCATTCTCAGTGTATGAACATGATCATGTGAAAGCTCCAAACCTCCAGATTTCACTCACTGAGCTGCAGACGCTGCACTAGCACTGATTCATGATTGGCTGCCAGTGCGTAGGTAGAGACCATTCAGATCAGCGAGAGGCATTTTAGGCTACGTTCAGACTGCACGGCTTAACGCTCAATCCGGATCTTTTTGCGAGGTCATTCACGTCTCCATTTAAACGCGACTTGTGTGTGATCTCCAGTGTGAACTTTAAACGCCCCAAAAGTGTCCCACATGAGCATTAGAGGACAGGACGACGTCACAGCAGCGAATTCAGAGTTTACGGAAGTCGCCTAAACATGGACGCTGTTTTGAGGACTGCATTGAGCATCTACGATTTTAAAGTTGCTGTCATTCCACTCTCTGAGGAGGAAACACATCTTCGGTCTGTTTCAGTAGCAAACACGTCGGCGTTGGGCTGTATTGGCTCACAACAGGCGCTTGTTACAGCACAGTAGCCAAACTCCAAATGTTTTTGTCATTAAGAATAATGCTGCATTGTATTGTGCTCAGGACTCGAAAAATGACGGAAAACCGACCTCCACCTCGAGAAAATGCGATGGAACGGCCAATCAAATCAGGGATCCCAAACACAGACTTGGGCTGGTTTGGGTCAGATCGAGTTGGTTGGATTTATGTCACAGTAAAAATATCAGTGCACACAGTAAACCGGGAAATGTTAAGTTGTCTGTGTAGAGAAAGAGTCTTCTAAAGACTTTGTAGTGACATTTAGACTTTCTTTTACATCATCTGACAGTCGACAGAAGTTTTTTTTCTGAACATGTAATTGTCAAACAGCCATAATTGAGTCGCCGACAGCAAACGTTCGCTAACTCTATTTATTAGCAGGAGCTGGAGAGTCCTGACGTTACACTAAACTTTCTCGAGCGTCCATATTTTCTCCAACTGTTGCAAAGGAACACATTTACAACGGATGTCGGGAGAACTGACTCGGATTTATCGACTGCCGACCTTCAGTAGAACGCAGGGTAAGTCGGCATTGCCATTTCTAGCAGTAGGAGTTGTATTTGATTTGAGCATGTTCACCTTGTAACCTTTAAAATTAAACATCCTGCCAGTGTTTGAAGCCGAGTGAGGTGAAGCAAGGCAAGTTTATTTGTAATACACAATTCGTAGACAAGTAACTCAAAGTGCTTTACAGTCTAAGAAATACATTAAAGTTGAACTCCGGCACATTTGAAGCTAAAGTCTGTTACTAGAGGTGGTGGAATTCTGCACAGATCAGTGTTTCCTCGGTGGAGATCTCACTGTGGCAGTGAGTCTGTCAAGGCAATAAACTAGTGCAGTGATGGGGGCAAGTTCTTAACTTCCACGTAAAACGACAATTTGCTTCACACTGAAGAAGCTTAACACCACTTTAACCCATCTTACAACAGCCACGAGTCTAACAAACAAAACGCTCTGCCTGGTTCACTCATTAGTGTCTGGAAACGTTAGAAAACAACTTTATAAGCACCTTACACTTCCCTCTGTTGATTTCCCACTGCACAGGCCAAAGCCCAAAAGACCCGATTGTCGACTCCAGCGAGAGGCTCGAGCCGCCAGAAGCAACAAGTGAAGATCGACTACTGACGGTGAAGAACAATAGAAACTGAAAGTTGTTGAAAGAAAATGGTTCGGGAATGTATTTTTTAGCGTTTTTCAAAAAATATAATTCACTCGTAAATAAATGGGATTAGAAACGACATCGGCGATCGAGTCTTTTGGGCTTTGGCCTGTGCAGTGGGAAATCAGCAGAGGGAAGTGTAAGGTGCTTATAAAGTTGTTTTCTAACGTTTCCAGACACTAATGAGTGAACCAGGCAGAGCGTTTTGTTTGTTAGACTCGTGGCTGTTGTCAGATGGGTTAAAGTGGTGTTAAGCTTCTTTAAGAACTTGCCCCCATCACTGCACTAGTTTGTTGCCTTGACAGACTCACTGCCACAGTGAGATCTCCACCGAGGAAACACTGATCTGTGCCGTTTTTTGGCTTCTGACAGAATTCCACCTCCTCTAGCAACGGACTTTAGCTTCAAATGTGCCAGAGTTCAACTTTAAGATCACAATACAAACGCATCAAAACATAAATAATCATCATAACTTTAAAAAAGAGAGAATGAAAACCTTTCAGTCATATGCACAGCTGAACAGAACCTTTGCTTTTTGAGTAAAGTTTGCATATGTGTGTGTGTGTGTGTGTGTGTGTGTGTGTGTGTGTGATGGAAGGGCGTGGGGCTGTGAGGAGAATAGTAACATCATATTTACGTGGCATATTTGGAGCGATAAGGCTGAAAAATGGCAGCGCTCACCAAAAAACAGCCGAGAACCCAGAGAAAACCCACGAAACGCTCCAAGAAACGCGAGACGACAGAGACGGGCCCAGAATCAACAACCATCACGCTTTAATTTGGTCTCCATATTAATGAGGACGTGTCAGCAGAACGCACTGAGACTGAACGCCACTAATGCTACGCTATCAAGATCCACAGAGCTTCTGTCAGAGCGGCAAATAAAGTTTACACCGCCATACAGACACAGAGGATCCAGGCGTTTATACGTCTGCACTAGACTCCAGCACAGGGACAGGGCTGAGGGTGAGACTAAACCAGGACTAAACCAGGACTAAGACAGAACTAAACAAGAACTAAGACAGCACTAAAACAGGGCAAAAGCAGAATTAAACCAGGACTAAATCAGAACTAAAACAGAACTAAACCAACACTAAGACAGGACTAAACCAGGACTAAGACAGGACAAAATCAGAATTAAACCAGGACTAACACAGGATTAACACAGGTCTAAACCAAGACTAAGACAGGACTAACACAGGACTAAACCAGGACTAAGACAGGACTAACACATGACTAAACCAGGACTAAGACAGGACTAACACATGACTAAACCAGGACTAAACCAGGACAAAGACAGGACTAAACCAGGACTAAGACAGGACTAACACATGACTAAACCAGGACTAAACCAGGACTAAGACAGGACTAACACATGACTAAACCAGGACAAAACCAGGACTAAGACAGGACTAAGACAGAGCAAAAGCAGAATTAAACCAGGACTAAGACAGGACTAACACAGGACTAAACCAGGACAAAAGCAGAATTAAACCAGGACTAAACCAGAACTAAACAAGAACTAAAACAGGACTAAACCAGAACTAAAACAGGACTAAACAAGAACTAAGACAGGACTAAAGCACAATTAAACCAGGGTTAAACCAGGACTAAACCAGAACTAAAACAGGACTAAGACAGGACTAAAGCAGAATTAAACCAGGAGTAAACCAGGACTAAACCAGATCTAAACCAGGATTAAACTAGGACTAAACAAATACTAAACCAGGACTGTTCTCCTCCTCTCAGTGAGGAGGTTGTGGGTTAGACTCCTGATCTGATACGTGCTCTGAGGGGTGAAGCAGTTCAAACGAGGCTAAAAACAGTCGCTGCGCGTGTTTGTTTCATATATTTTGTGTGAATCTGCAGCAGAACTCTGATCCCGGGTCTGTCCTGACTGAACCCTGGAATTTGGACCTGAAGTGAAACCAGGAGAGCGAAAGAAAAACAGACTTTTCTGAAAAACAAAAGCGCCGCAGCACGTTTTAATTGTGTCCATGGCAACGTGTGAATGAGGCGTTTGATTGGACGATAAAAGAGATGAGGTCATCGTGCCAGGGAACAGGAATGTGAGTAAACAAAAAGGGCGACAGACACAGAGGGCCAGTGTGCTCCGCTCATGTGATTTTACACCCAATATCGACCACGGATTCTGTAAATAGATTTGCTCATGAAAAACAAAGCGAAAGTCAATTAAAAACTCCATGAACAGGTCAAAGCTGTGACTTCTGGAATGTTCCTCAATATGGCATTAAAATTAAAGTGTTACTGGTAAAGAAATGCCTTGGAAAAATGCATTCTTACAAAGAGCAGCGTCGCCTCTCCACAGATCTGACCTGTAACTTAGTCTACTCCCTACTTAACCCTTGTGTAACAGATAATACTCCTTGATTCTTTTAATATAATGCTGATTTTCTATTTTATTGCTTATTTTTCCATTTTATTTTGACTTGTACATTTACATTTATATAATTATGCCTTATTGACTCCATTCTCTTGCTACCTTTTTTTTTATTATTATATTATATTGTGATTTTTTGAGCTACTGTGTCCAAATAATTTCACTGGTGGATCAATAAAGTTTCTCTAAAGTCTAAATCTAAATGTTCCTGTGGAGTTTGCATGTTCTCCCTGTGTCTGTGTGGGTTTATTCTGGTTTGTCTCATCACCCTAAAACGCGGTAAACTGTCACATTTTTATAGCACTTTAATACTTTACATCAGGGAGCCACTCACCCGTTCACACACACATTCATATAAAATATCCAATTATATATTACGAGGTGTTTAAAGACAATATTGGCCAGTATATCGTCTTATTACATCAATTTTAGACCAAAATGAGCCGATATTGACTGAACCGATATCCAATCCATCAAAATACTGAATATCAGCACCAAAATCTGATACTACACTGCAAATTTCTCTGATCTGGGCAAGATTTTAAAGCTTATATCAGGTTATTATCTTGTTTTCAGATTTATTATTTATGTATTTTCCGGTCTATAAGTCGCACCAGCCAAAAAATACATAAAGAAGAAGGAAAAAAACATATATAAGTCGCATTTTTTGGGACCTCATTGTTCGTGCTCTGACAGAGGCGGTTGTTTTGCATGAAGCAGTAGCAGCTTTTTTTGTTTTCTTCGTTGCAGTTCGAGTATCCTCCACTTTTCACTAGTCTCTTACAATTTTCTCTCTCACTCCAAACTTTCTTTCTGCTGCTCGATAACCGTTTTCGGCTGCAAATTTCACCACTTGCAGCTCTTAATCGGTAGAATATGATTTTCTTTTGGGGGTCACATTTGTGTTCAGTCTTTCTCGGTTGTCTTTATAAGTTGATGTCTAAATTTACATATTAAAAAAAGCCTAGAGCGCCCCCTTGTGGCTGTCAGTGTGGAGATTACAAACATGTGAAATTATATATTTTAATATACAAGTCACACCTGAGTATAAGTCGCAGGAAACACATAAACCATGAAAAAAGTGCAACTTATAGTCAGAAAAATACTGTACTTGTTCTGAGACTGTTTAATTCTAGTCTAGAAGTTGTTTATTTTAAGATAACTTGTAATTTCATTACTTTTGAGTCATTTTGTGATAGATTTAAGTAGGGCTGGGCGGTATACCGTTTGAACCGGTATACCGGTAATATTTATATTTATGATATGAATATTTTATTTACCGCCATACCGTGTGTGCGCGCATATGTCGGCAACACAGAGCGGCGGAACGTCGCACAGCGGTAGATTGAGCGGGGCTGTTTTTCAGTGTTACACCAAACAAGCCAACAAGCCAGGTAAGGATAGCGAGTTGAGTAGAAAGTAAAATCTGCATCTTCTCCCCAATCTCTGCGTAACGTTGGCACTGCAGCACAAAACACTACACACTACACTACGTCCCTGGTAGGCGCGTTTGCTCAAGGGACCGTCTGTGTAGTGTTAGGCGCGTTGCTCAAGGGACCGTCTGTGTAGTGTTAGGCGCGTTTGCTAAAGGGACCGTCTGTGTAGTGTTTTGTGACACGGGCGAGAGCGCGGGTGCGCGGAGCCGCGCCCGAGCGAGACGTTGGAATGATATTACCAACTCTATCACACTCCACTTAGCCAAAGACAAAAATACCGTTAAATACCGTGATACCGTGATAATTTAAAAAAATACCGTGATAACAATTTTTGGTCATACCGCCCAGCTCTAGATTTAAGTGTTTATATCTTAAATTTGGCCAAGCTTTGTTGCAGTGTGGTATCGTTTGGTTCCAAGCTCCTGCTCCGCACAGGTTTGACCCTCTGGAGGTCACGTTAGCCAAGCACTTTCTCTCTCATGTTTCCGCAGCACACAGTGACATCACGGGGTGCGCCGGATCGAAGGGACAGTCGTATTTGTGTTTGCCGGAGCGGAAAACACCCGCGTCTTTAATGAATGTCCCAAGGTCAAAGTGAGAGGAGGACCAGATAGAAGACGGGCTATCCGCTCTCTTAAAGGGGCGGCGCACATGATTCAAACTGTCTGTGGGCATAAAGCACAGCGCAGTGAACGCTTTGAGCTCACGGGGATCAATATGAACACGGCACAGAGAGAAGAGGAGACAGGAGAGAGGGAGGAGAGTAGAGGAGGAAAAAAGGAAAGGAGACAGGAGAGAGGAAAAGGAGGAGGAGAGTTAAAAAGCCACTATGTGACTTTCCTTGTGGAGGGTTCACCACTTATTTGTCTTGGAATGTTCAACAATGGCCACGTTTGCATGATGTTTTTTTCACTCCGAATTAATTGTTCTGAATTAAATAGTTTAATTTAAATGTTCTCCGTCATGTTTACATGGAAATAATAATTCTGAATTGAGGTTTACATGGAAAACATGTTAAATCGTCTTTATTTAATTGGGCTCAATGTCTGGAGGTGGGGAAGGTTCTGATTGGACAGCGACAAACGTATTTTTGTCTGCTCCCGGCTTTTATGTCATCTCGGTTTGTCGTTACGCCACCAACACAAACACGATCCGAACTTTTTCCGCGGTCGTTCCGATAATAATGAAGCGGCAGCTGGAGAATTCTGTCCTCACTCTTTACGTCTGTGAGCTGAGGAGGAGAAGGAGGAAGAAGACAAACTGAGTCTGAGGCTGCCACACCTCAGCCCACTCCCGCATCCCGCTCACAAATCCAAAGAGACGTGGAGGAAAGTCCGGAGAGACGACTGGAGGAACCGGATCAGAAGGACGAGCCAACGAACATGAACCACCGGGATTATTTTGAAGAAGAAGAAACGTTTACATGATCCAGATGATCCAGATGATGACTTAATTCGGCTTTAAAATCAGAGTAAACCACCCACTTACGGAATTAATTTTAATTCAGAATTTTCATTAGAAGTGTTTACATGGTCTTTTTAAAGCGGAATCCATTTTTATTCCGAATCAAATTATTTTATTTAGAATTAAAGCTCTCGTGTAAATGTGGTGACTGTGGCATTAAACTTATTTATCTCACATTTATTCCATTACATGAGTTTTTATTATTTTATTTATACGTACCAAGAAAAAACATATTCCACTGTGAGTGAGCTCGCCCTTCCACTGATCTGACATGTATTTTGGCCTGATGGTTTTACCTGCTTGTCTCCGTGGAGATAGATAGGTTTAATGTCATACTGTGCAACTTTCCAGACCAAGCAACAACATCACGCAGGTCCAGACCCTTCACAGGGAAAGTTACATAGTGCATCTTTAAAAGAAAAACGACAATAAAATACAGTGAACTCAGTAATTACGGGAAAGTGTGTTTTATTTTCGATTCGTGTTGGACATTTAAGGACGTTTTTGGACCCTGCGAAGGCCACGTCAGTGTTGGGTTTTAAATCAGGCTGGAGGAAGGTCTGTTTCTTTCCCTTATTCACAGTTCATCTCTCGGCTTTTACACCAAATTACCTCCTCCTCCTCTTCTCTCTCCTCCTTCTCTTTCTCTCCTCTCCCCCCAGAGGAGTGTGTGTCGGCTCTGATACAATTACTTCAGAAATTAGCCTGCCTCCTCCCTCTCTCTCCCTGTGTCTCTCCTTCATCTCTTTCTCCCCCTCTCTCCTCTCGTTACTTTCTCTTCTCCGTTTCCCTCTAGAGTTCTGTATGTGCACGTGAGGTCTGGTAGAATTACTCCAGAAATTTGCCCGTTCCCTCCCTCTCTCCCCTCATTCCTCTCTCCTTTTCTCTCCCCATTTTTACTTCATCTCTCTCTAATTTCCTCCCTCTTTCTCCCTCCCCCCTTCTTTCCTCTCTATCTCTTTCTCCTTGTGTCTTTCCTTCATCTTGCCCTCCTTCCCTTCCTCTCTCTCCTCATTCCTCTTTACCTCTCTTCCCTTTCCACCTCTCTCCCCTTTTCTCGCTCTCTCCCCCTCTTCTCCCTCTCCCGTCTTTCCTCTTCTCCCTCTCTCCCCCTCCTCTCTTCTGTCTTTCCTCTCCTCCCTCTTCTCCCCTCTTCTCTCTTCCCTCTCTCCTCCCTCTCTCCCCCTCCTCTCTCTCTCCTCTCTTCTCCTTCTCTCCCCCTCTTCTCCTTCACTCCCTCTCTCCCCTGGCTCCTCTCTTCTCCCTCTCTCCTGTCTTCTCCCTCTCTCCCCTCTTCTCCTTATCTCTCCCTCTTCTCCTTCTCTCCCCTCGTCTCCCTCCACCATTCACTCTCTTCTCCTGTCTTTCCTCTTCTCTGTCTCCTCTCTTCTGCCTCCCTCTCTCCCCTCTCTACCTCTCTCTCCCTGTAGCTCTTCTTCATCCCTCCCCCTCTTCTCCCCTCTCTCTTCTCATCTCCCTCTCGCTCCCCCTGCCTCCCTCTCTCTCTCCCTGTATCTCCTTCATCTCTCCCCCTCTTCTCCCCTCTCTGTCTCCCTCCCTCTTCTCCCCCTCTCTCTTCTTGTCTCCCTCTCTCTCCCCCTGCCTCCCTCTCTCCTCTCTCCCCTCTTCTCTCCCCCTTCTCTCCCTCCCTCTCCCCTCCGTCTCCCTCTCTCTTCTCCCTCTCCCTCCCTCTTCTCCTCTCTCTCCTCTCGTCCCTCTCTCCCATCTTTCCTCTTCTCCGTCTCTTCTCCCACTCTCCTCTCTTCTCTCCCATCTTTCCTCTTCTCTGTCTCTTCTCCCCTCTTCTCTCTCTTCTTTCCATCTCTCCTCTCCTCCCTCTCTCCCTCTGGAGGAGTGTATGTGTGTGTCAGGTCTGGTAGAATTACTCCAGAAATTAGCCTGCTCCCTCTTGGCTCGGTGTGATTCCCGGTCCGTGAGGCGTGGCGAACTCATCTGGCTCTAATTAAACATCCCTCCTCTCCCGAACACCTACTCTCCTTTCCTCTCCTCCTCTGCTCTCTCTGCTCCCTCTCTCCTTCAATTCTCTTCTCCCAAACTCCACCTTTCCTCTACATCTTCACTCTCCCTCCTTTCCTCTCTCATCTCCTCTGCTTCTCTTTTCCGTCTAGTCTCCTCTCCTTGTATCCTTTGCTTCTCTGGCCTATACTTGACTTCCTCCTTCTCTCCGCTCTTCTTTTCCTTTTCTCTCTTTTTCTCCTTCTTGTCTCCTCCCTCTTCTCTTCTTCTTTGTTCATCTCCCTCCTTCTCTCTTTTCTTCCACTCCTCTCCTCCTCTCACTGTTTCTCTCTTCCTCTTTTCATCTCCACCGCCTCCATCCTCCTTCCCTTCTCCACTCAGCTCTTCACCTCATTCTTTCCTCCCCCTTTTCTTCCACCTCTTTTCCACACACCTTCTGCCTCCTTTTCTCTCTTCCTCTCCTCCCTCCTCCTCTCATCTCTCCCTCATCCCTTCTTCTCTCCGTAGCCCTCTCTCTTTCCACTCCCACTCTCTTCCTCTCTTCACCCTCCCTCTCTCTCCTCTCTTCTCTTCTCCCTAACTTTCTCTTCTTCTCTCCTCCTCTCTCTTCCTCTCCTTTTCTCCTCCTCTCTTTCCCCTCCAACTCTGCTCCTCTTTTCTCTTCTCTCCCCTCTTCCACCTCCCTCTCTTTTTCCCTTCCCACTCTCTTCCCCCTCCTTCTCTCTTCATCTCTCTTACTCTTTTCTCTTCTCTCTTTCCCCTCCCACTTTCCTCATCTCTTTTCTTTCTCTTCTCTGTTCCCCCTACCTTTTTCTTCCTCTCTCTTCCTTTCTCTTACTCTCTCCTTACCCTCCCACTTTTTTCCTCTCTTCCCCTCTTCTCCCTCGTTCTCTCCTCCTCTCTCCTTTTCTCTCTTCCCCCTCCCACTCTACCCCTCTCTTCTCTTCTCATTTTTTCTCTCCTCTTCCACATCCCTCTTTCCTCTCTCCTCCTCTCTCTTCCCCCTCTCACTTTCCCCTCCTCCTCTCCTCTCTTCTCTTCCACCTCCCGCGTTCCTTCTCCTCTCTCTCCCCCCTCTCTTTTTCCCTCCCACTCTCCTCCTCTCTTCTATTCTCTCCTCTTTCACTTCCATCTCTCCTCTCTCTTCTCCCTCTCTCCACACCCCTCCTCTCCCTCCTCCGTCCTTAATCCTAATCCCTCGTTATTAGCTGGATTGGGAGGAGCAGGTGAGGCTCAGGCGCCGCATTAAAAAACAAGGTAATTATTGGGAAAGGCTAATGCTAAATGTGCTAGCTAAGCCTTATTAGCCGCCGCGCTATTCGACACGAGTGGGAGGTTCTATACCGCGAATCACCGCACGGAAAAGCGCTTTGCTCATTTCCATAGTAAACACCAGGAATTATTAAAACTGCGCCGGAGAAAAATGGAGAGTCAATTGGATTTTTTACAGTGATGCATGAAACGAATTAGAGGTTTAATAATGAGGAAAAATAATCACTGAAATATTAAAATCAATATTTGTAACAATTATTCGTTTAAGATTCATCAAAGAGGGCGTGTTTTACTTCTGTGGGGTATTAAGTGTTCACATATAACATAATTAGATCGCCGTGTACCTTTTATTGTTTTGAAAATGCTGTATTATTAAAAATATCACTTGGCAGAGTCAAAAGTCGCTCCCGTTTCAGAGCTTTAACACAACACAATCACAATCAGGTTTGTGACGTTGTTGTGTACAGTTTTGCGATCTTTTTTGTGTGTTTATGGAGAATTGTCGCGTGAGAGCGTGGGTGACGTTAGTGTTAGGCGGTAATACGGTATCAAAAAGTAGCAGCGGTGTCAGTTTCATTACCGCCATTAAAAAAAATCTGCATAAGGAGCTAAACCCACAGCAGGACTTTCTCCCCTCCGCTCTCTCTCCTCTTCAAACGTGGTTCCGCTTGGAGATTTCCATCCACACGCAGCGAGGAAGAAGAAAAACACCTGACTGACGCTTCATGTGCGACGTTGAGCCCAAAACTTTGTGATGGAGACGTTCTATTGAAGCCGAGAGTAGAGAGGATACGAGGCGCTGAAGAGGAGGAAGTTCCCGCTCGAGGGCAAAGTCAGACTTTCACGGAGGAGACGGTAAAGCCCAATTTATGGTTCTGCATCTAAACGTGTTTGTGTCGACCACCATGCACCTACAAAACTTTCTAACGACGCCTCAAAACGACGCAGACAATAAGAGCTGTGATTGGTCCTCTCCACCGCTCTACATTTCCACTGCGCTGCTCATTATAGACTTTGAGTAATAATGTGTTTAATGCAGCTTTGGCACATTTGTTTACGTTTTACAGAAACTAAACTTCTAACCTCATGGCTCATTTGCATACAGCTCATTTGCATACAGTATAAGCGCTGATAAAAACAGCTCGTGTGCTGAGGCTGATGCGATCGAATGAGCTGCAAAGTTTGGTCTGATCAGAACTTGTGCCTCATCTTCAAATATAAAGCTGCGACTCTGTTTCTGATGGTTTAGGTGCAGCTACAAAATAATTCTGAATTAGACACAGTAATAACGTAAACCCCGGTAAAATGCTCAGAAGGTTTAACGGTATCAAAATTTAGATACGGCCCAACCCTAGGTGACGCAGACGTGTGTGGAACAAGATATAAACACTTAAATCTATCAAAAAATGACTTAAACATAGTGAAATTATCTGTCCACTCAGCGAGATAATTTTACTTGACGAGTTATCTTAAAATAAACCACCTCTAGACTAGAATGAATCCAATGCAGAACTAGTAAATCGATAATCTGTCTGGTGTTTGTTGTTTTTAGAATAGTATTTCAACACTGTAACCCTAAGTAATATATGTTTTCTTTATTTTTTGTCAATTTATCTATATACACTGAATTTGTATTTTAATATTTCCACCTCAGGGACTACAGGTGTAAATGAGAATCTGCTCTATAACCTGGCACCAGCATCTTTCCTACGACTTCTCTCTTGGTTTATGTATTGTTGTACACTGTCCCTGTGCAAATAAAAAGCATACTATACCCTAATAAATCTGAAAACAAGACCAATAACCTGACATAAGTTTTAAAATCTTGGCCAGATCAGAGAAATTTGCAGTGTAGAGATCGCTACATTACTCAAACATGCATGGATGGATTTGGTGTAATGTTGTTTCTTCATTCACACAAGTTTAACACACAAACCCTGCATATTTAGACTGATTTCAAACAGAAAACACCCTGTTCCACCTCGTGATGTCATGTGCTAAAACTGAAATTGTACCTTCACTGGAATAATTTGGATAATTTCAGCCCTAATTACCCATCTGTACTGAACAAAAGGTGGAACAGAGCGTTTTGAGCTTTGGAGATGTAGACAGACTAATAATAAAGTGTCACTCAAACATGTGTGAATGAAACAAAACACAACTCCAGGTAAATGTTATTATTAGGATCTTTTTTCAGACCAAGTGTTTGTTTTCACATCTGACAGTTTCGACTCCTCCCTGTGGTCACGTGATGTTGCTGCGACGTGTCCGGTCAGCTGATTTTTACAGGTTTTGGTGCTGTCACTTCCTCAGGACAGTATTTCAGGTGTGTGAGAGTAAAAAAGTCCCCTCGTCCTGGTTTATAGTCCCATGGGCACGTTTCTGTAATTCGATTGTCTCTGTAATCCAATCCTCTGTCCCATAATGTGACGGCTTTTTACCATTGAGCGTATATATATATGAGTGGACTAAGTGAGTGAGACATTACCCATAGTGTTCAGCGTCACTCAAATGAGGCTCCCGATGCCACCATTACAGGAGCGAATCTGGAGTCAGGTCCATATTTGGAAATCCGACCGCGAGTATCATAGCAACAACAAGAGCCAATCATGAGTGAGGTGGTTAAATGTGCCGCCCTCCTCAGAGCGGCGATACTCTGCACCTGCACAGACTGTTGTATTTCGGTGATTCTTGAGAATAATAAGGAAACTTTTAGCTTTTATCATCAAACTTTAAACAGTAAGTTTAAGTCATTGATTTATATTGTATGTTCTGTAACGCGGATCCTTCACAGTGACCTCGGGGAATGAAGGCGTCTGATTGGTCCATTATTTATGTTCATATCTTGATTTAGGAACAAGATAGAGAAACGAAAAATTCAGGATCATGTGTCGCGGGTTCATACGAACATTTTAAGACCAAAATGACGAGGCCACAGCAGCAGTTACGGAGAGAGGGACGATAAGATCTGAGTGCGAGTCAATGGAGAAAAGGGAGAGAAGGAGCCGGAAGAGCCTCCTGGAGCACTTCCTGCTTGGCACGCGGCGGCTAACGGGTTAGCTTAGTCCATTTGTATATACGGTCTATGCTTTTTACTCTCACACACCTGAAATACTGTCCTGAGGAAGTCGTCCTGCCTCCACCGTGAAAACGACAGCACCAAAATCTGTTTAAATCAGCTGAGCAGACACATCACAGCATCACATGACACTCTGAGGAAGACGGCAGTGAGCAGTCGAAACTGTCAGGTATGAAAACAAACTCTTGGTCTGAAAAAAGAACCTGAAAACATAAATTATCTAACACCAAATGAACCTCCTTGGACTACAGCTCCAGGTCTGTTCTGTTTTTTAGAGTTTTTTTTAAGGGTTTTTAAGGACATTAGAACATAGTTTAATGCTCACAAAAGTCGTAATATTTGACCTTCAACATGTGAGAAAAGAGTTCACTATGACAATAATGACACAGCTCGTTCTTCTGGTTTGTCATAAATGTTTCTTTACACAAACAGCAGAGGTCACACGGCTCATCACAAACTGCTGCTTTTATAACTCAGTGCAAAGATCATTTGAGTCTAAAGACAAAAGTTTGGTACAGATTCTCTGCTGTTGCCTGCAGCACCTGTACAGAGAACAGAGCGCCCCCTGCTGACACCTCAATCCTCCTCTCCCTCTGTGATTTCTTTATTCTTTATTCCTCTCCATCACTCTGCCTTCATCCTCTACTTCTCTCTCCATCTTTCTATACTTTTTTGCCCTCCTCTTTCCTATCTTTTCCTCTGTACTCTACCCCTCGACCCTCCCTCTCTCTCTTCTCTCGCTCTCTGTCAATAGTTCTGCTGTGGGTTCTCTCTCCCCCTCCTCTCCTCTCTCTCCATCTCTGTGGCTTCCTCCTGTCTCGCTCTCTCTTCCTCCCTTTTCTACTTTCCTTTCTCTCTCTCTGTCTGTAGTTCTACTGTGGGTTTTTCTCTATCTCCCCCCTCCTCCTCTTCTCTCCTCTCTTTATCTCTCTCTCCATCTGTAGTTCTGCAGTGGCTTCTTCTCTCTCTCTCTCACTCTCTTCTTCTTCTCCCCCCTTTCTTTCTATCTCTCTCTATCTCTCTCTCCATCTGCAGTTTTCTCCCCTCCTTCTCTTTGCTTCTCTCTCTGTCTGTAGTTCTGCAGTGGGTTCTTCTCTCTCTCCCTCTCTCTCCATCCGTAGTTCTGCTGTGGTTTCTCGCTCTCCTCTTCTCCCCTCCTCTCCTCCCTTCCCCTTTCTCTCGCTCTCTCTTCCTCCCTCTTCTACTTTCCTTTCTCTCTCTCTGTCTGTAGTTCTGCAGTGGGTTCTTCTCTCTCCCCCTCCTCCTCCTCTTCTCTCCTCTCTCCCCCTCTCTTTATCTCTCTCTCCATCTGTAGTTCTGCAGTGGGTTCTTCTCTCTCTCACTCTCCTCTTCTTCTCCCCAATTTTTTCTGTCTCTCTATCTCTCTCCATCTGTAGTTCTCTCCCCTCCTTCTCTTTTCTTTTCTTCTCTCTTTGTCTGTAGGTCTGCTATGGTTTCTCTCTCTCCCTCTCTCTCTCCATCTGTAGTTCTGCTGTGGGCTCCCTCTTTCTTCCCCTCCTCTCCTCCCCTCTCTCTCCTCTCTCTCTCTCAATTTGTAGTTCTGCTGTGGGTTCTCTCTTCCCCTCCTCTCCTCCCTCCTCCTCTCTCCTCCTCTCTCTTCTCTTCTCTCTCTCTTCTGTCTATAGTTCTGCTGTGGGTTCCCTCTCTCTTCCCCTCCTCCTCTTCTCCCCTCCTTTCCTCTCTCTCAATCTGTAGCTCTGCTGAAGGTTCTCTCTCACCCTCCTTCCTCCTCTCTCTCTTTCTCTCTCTCTCTGTAATTCTGCTATAGTTTCCCACCGACTCCCTGCTTCTTTTCTCTCCCTCTCCTCCCTCTCTCCTCTCTCTTTCCCTCTGTAGTTCTGCTGTGGGTTCTCTTTCCCTCCCCTTCCTCCTCTCTCCTCACTCTCTCTGTCTGTAGTTTTTGGTTTTGGTTTGCTCTCTCCTTCCTTCTTTTCTCTCCTCTCTCCCTCTCTCTGTAGTTCTGCTCCTCTCTCCTTCCTCCTCCCTCTCTCCCTCTCTCTGTCTGTAGTTGTGTTGTGGGTTCTTCTCTGCAGACTCGTTCCCCGGAGATCACGTTTGTTCTGTCATTCTTGATAAACTCTGAAAAATCTGCTCAGAGCAAAGACACTCACCGTGCATCAGTCTGTTCTGCACCTCTCCACCTCCGCCCTCATCCTCCTCTCTCCTCTCTCGCCCTCCTCCGCCACGCTCTGTCTCTCCTCCGCCTCTTTCTCTCCTCTCTCTACCTCCCTCCTCTCTCTATCTCCTCTTCTCTTTCCTTTCCACCTACTTCGCTCCACCTGCATCTATCGCTCTCTCTTCTCCCTCCCTCCCCATCCCCCTCTTCCTACTCTCCTCCTCTTTCTCTGTCCCTCTCTCTCCCTCTCTTACTTTTCACTATCTCTTCCTCCCTCTCTCCTTTTACCCTCACACCTTCTCCCTGTTCTTTTTCTCACTTTCCTTCGTACGCTCATCTTTCTCTCTCCTCCGCCTTCACTCTACAAACTCTCTCCTCTTCCCTCTCTCTCATTTTCCTCCCTTCACACCCCCTCTCTCCCTCTATTCCCACCCTCTCGTTCCTTCTCTCTCTCCCGACACGCGCTCCCTCGTTCCTTATCTCTCTCTTTCACTCTCTCACACACACACCTACCTGTCTTTAAATTTCATTGTGCGATTTGTGCAATGACAATAAAGGCATTCTGATTCCCCTTCCTCTCTCTTGCTCTCTCCCTCCTTTCCTCCCCCCCACCTCTGTTCTTTCATCTCTCCCTCCTACTTCTCCTCTCTCCCCCCTCGCTCCCTCCTCTCCTCTTCTGTCTACATTTTAGTCGCATATTCTCTCGTTTCTCTCCAGAGGTTTATATTCAAACAGGAGCCAAATGAACAGCGTCGCTCACAACATTAAAAGAGAGAGCGAGAGAGAGGGACGGACGGAGGGAGGGAGGGAGAGAGGGATAGGTGGAGGGAGAGAGAGAGAATGTCAGGCCAAGGTCGATGTAAATTTGAAACCAAACAAGCTGCGACAAAGTGACACAACAGCGGATCCAGACTGTGGAGACGATCGCGCTCTATTTTACTCTGAATGTGCTGGAAAAAACAACACAATATTCACGATTCACGGTTACTCGCTGACTTCAAATGGCACAAACTATTGATACTACTGATCAGAGCGGGGGGGGGTTCTGCATGTAGCTCAATGGTGGGATGTTCAGCAGTTACCATGGCGACACAACGCACCACAAGAGTTTTAGGATCATCTGAAAACTCAAAGAAAAAAAATAGAAAATGGATTCCAATGGCACATTTTCAGGAGCCTGTGATCAGTCCGAGTCTCCATGGTCCTGAGGAAAAAAGCTTAAGATATAAACACTTAAATTGATCAGAAAATGACTTAAAAGTAGTGAAATTATCTTGCTGCATGGACAGATTATTTTACTTGACAAGTTATCTACAAATTAACCACTTCTAGACTAGAATTAAGCCGTCTCAGAACTAGTAAGTAGATAATAAATCTGAAAACAAGATGAATAACCTGATATAAGTTTTAAAATCTTGTCCAGATCAGAGAGATTTGCAGTGTAGCTTGAGCTTGTGACTGTAATGTCATGTGAGACGGACTTGTTTAAAGGGACAGTTCGGAATTTTGGACATAGGGCGTCATGAGTGTTGAAGATGTGTGGAGACACTTTTGTAAATCTTCCATCCAGTCCTTGTATTTGCAGAGGCTGCTGGTGCTAGGCTAGTGTATGTCAATGGCCATAGTTTGTCCTGCCACTAAAAACTCCACTCCACAGTGCACCCGAGGCAAAACTATTAGAACTCCAGACTGTCCATGTCCATGTATAGAATAATTTTAGAAGTAAAACCAACTGTTGCATTTGAAGGATTTATGTCTGAGTAGCAGCAGTGAGTTGTACTTCCTGATAGAAACTCGGTAGCGGCGGACTGATATATGAGAAAATAGTCCCTCAACATGCGCCGATTCATGTGAACATTATTCTCTGGACACAGACGTTCACATGGACAGTCTGGAGTTCTAATAGTTTTCCTCGGGTCTGTGGAGTGGGTAAGACTATTTTTAGTGGCAGGACGACTATGGCCATTGACATGCACTAGCCTAGCACCAGCAACCTCTGCAAATACAAGAACTGGATGGAAGATTTAAAAAAGTGTCTCCACACGTCTCCAACACTCTGGGTCACAAGGAAATGAGGCCCTATGTCAAAACTTCCAAACTGTCCCTTTAATCTCATCTGTTTCGCATTTATTTAAGTATAGTTTTCTTCTTTTCTCATGAGGAAATGAGGCCAAACTGTCCCTTCAACAGCACAAATCATCTCACCTGCTGAAGCTCCAAATCACGTCAGTTCTTTGTGGTCAGATTGTGTTGAAACAAACCTGAGATTAACTTGAGTAACGGAGCTTCAGGCAAAGCAGTGCCTACAGTTAGCAGACAGAATATTGATGACATCAGCTGCAAAGTATTATTATAACTTTATGGGAGATTCACTGTTCTGTTCTGATCCCCAAATGTTAATCTAATGTCTTTAAAGTCACAATCAAGTCTTTGGGGTTGAATAACGGCACCACTTTCTGAAGCAGTTGTTTGAAAAATCATTTGGCTTTATTTTATTTATTCTGAGAGAGAAGACGTTGGACTTTATGTCAGTTTTTGTTTCGTGTGGATTGGCCCAGTAATTACAGAGATATGAACCATAAACCAGGTCAACAAATCTGCAAACTGACAGTTACGGCGAAGAGAATAAAAAGGTGTAGTTTGAGTGAAAAGTGCAGCGACGACAAAGAAAGGATCCACGTTTAAGCCTTTGGGGCAAAAGAGAGAGAGATACGAGAGAGGGGGAGGAGGAGAGAGGGACGCAAGTGTGGGCAAGGCATAGAAGAAGAGAGAGAAAATGGAGAAGAAGGAGACAGTGGGAGAGAAAAGAGAGGGAAGAACCAGAGGGAGAGAGTGATAGAAAGAGTCATACGAGTGAGAGGGGAAAGGGAGAGAGAAGAGGAGAAAGAGAAGAAAGAAATACAGAGTGGAGAGAGGGAAAAGAGGGGGTTATGGAGGATGAAAGAGAAAAGAGAGAAAAAAGAGGGGAAGAGAGAGAAAGAAAAGAGTCAATGGGGAGCAAAGAGAGAGGGAAGAGGGAAAGAGGGGATGATGAGAGAGGAGAGAGCAATAAGGGACAGAAGAAGAGAACAGGAGGAGTGGAGATTGGGAAGAAAAAAGAAAAAACAAAGAGAGAAAGGAGGCAGAGAGAGAAAGGAGAAGCACAATGGCCACGTTTACGTGATGTTTTTTTAATTCTGATTTAAATAGTTCTGAATTAAAATATTCTCCTTTGACTTTACATGCTAATAATAATTCTGAATTGAGGTTTACATGGAAAACTCGTTAAATCTCCTTTATTTAATTCCTCTCAGCGTCTGGGAGTGGGGAAGGTTCTGATTGGACAGCGACACAAACGTATTTCCGTCTTTGGGAAGAAAACCCACACTTCAGCTGCTCCCGGCTTTTCTGTCATCTCGGTTTGTCGTTACGCCGCCGACACAAACACGATCCGAACTTTTTCCGCGGTCGTTTTGATGATAATGAAGCAGCGGCTGGAGAATTCTGTCCTCACGCTTTACGTCTGTGAGCTGAGGAGGAGAAGGGAAGAGCGTCGGAGAAGGAGGAAGAAGATAAACTGAGTCTGAGGCTGCCACACCTCAGCCCACTCCCACATCCCGCTCACAAATCCAAAGAGACGTGGAGGAAAGTCCGAAGAGACGAGTGGAGGAACTGGATCAGAAGGACGAGCCAACGAACATGAACCACCGGGATTATTTTAAAGAAGAAGAAACGTTTACATGATCGAGGAATAAATTAATTCGGCTTTAAAATCAGAATAAACCACGCACATACTTCAGAAGTTTAAGCCCGAATAATCATTTTCATTAAGTGAATTAAGTGTTTACATGGTCTTTTTAAAGCGGAATAATTTTTTATTCAGGATTAAATTATTTTTATTCGGTATTAAACTCTCATGTAAACGTGGCAACTGCAGGTCTCAGCCAAAATAGTTGTAACGATTGGAAAACCTCCAAACTCCATTCAGAAAGACTTTGTCCAAACTGAACCCAGGAGCTTCTGGCTGTGAGGCGAGCGTCCTAACCAACGCTAACTACCACCAGCACAGGGACTGCAGTGTTCAAGAGAGGGAACATCCGGAGAGGGGGAGAGAGAGGGAGAGAGAGGGAAGGAGGAGAGAGAGAAGAGGGGAGGAGACTTGGCTGAGTGAGGCTCTACTGTTCTTTGTGATGGAGCCACTTTAAAAACAGGAAAACTGGGGGGTCCAAGAGAGATGGATGAGTTTGTGTGGGTTTGAATGAGAGAAAAAGAGAGAGAGAGAAAAGAGGGGAAGAGGATGAGAGAAAGAGAGGAGGGAGAGAGGGGGAGAGCAGAGTTAAAATAATAATAGGCCTTGTGTGTGAAGGAGAGGGGATAATATAGGTTTAAACGAGCGGAAGAGAAGGAAATGTTTGGATGAGAGAAGTTGTTTTGATAAAGTGACCAGGACTAAACCAGGATTAAAACAGGACTGAATCAGGTCTAAACCAAGAACCAGGACTATAACAGCACTGATCCAGAACCTAAACATGAGGTAAACTAATAGCAACTCTTGAATAAACCCAGAAATAACTAAGACTAAATAAAGACTTAACCAGCACTTAAACCAGAACTGAACCAGAACTAAACCAAGAGACTAAACCAGGTCTAAACAAGGACTGAATCATCCCATAAAATTTGGGACTAAACAAGAACTAAACCAAGACTTATACAGGACTAAATCAAGATAAACCAGGTCTAAACCAGATCTAAACCAGGTTTAAACCCTTTCTAAACTCAGTCTAAATCCAGTCTAAACACAGTCTAAACCCAGTTTAAACCTGGTTTAATCTCAGTCTAATCCCAGTTTAACCAGATCTAAATCAGGTCTAAACCTGGGCGAAACCAGATCTAAATCAAGTTTAAACCAAATCTAAATCAGATCTAAACCCAGTCTAACCCCGATCTAAACCCAGATTAAACCAAGTTTAATCTCAGTCTAATCCCGGTCTAAACCAGATCTAAATCAAGTTTAAACCAAATCTAAATCAGATCTAAACCCAGTCTAAACCCGATCTAAACCCAGTTTAAGGCCAGTTTAATCTCAGTCTAATCCCGGTCTAAACCAGATCTAAATCAGGTCTAAACCAGGTTGAAACCAGATCTAAATCAAGTCTAAACCAGGCCAAACCCGGTCTAAAACCAGTGAAATCCAGTCTAAACCAAGTCTAAACTCAATCTAAACTCAGTCTAAACCCAGTCTAAACCAGGTCTAAACTCAGTCTAAACTCAGTCTAAACCAGGTCTAAACTCAGTCTAAACTCAGTCTAAACTCAGTCTAAACTCAGTCTAAACTCAGTCTAAACTCAGTCTAAACTCAGTCTAAACTCAGTCTAAACCAGGTCTAAACTCAGTCTAAACTCAGTCTAAACTCAGTCTAAACTCAGTCTAAACTCAGTCTAAACTCAGTCTAAACCAGGTCTAAACTCAGTCTAAACTCAGTCTAAACCAGGTCTAAACTCAGTCTAAACTCAGTCTAAACTCAGTCTAAGCCAGGTCTAAACCAGGACTAAACCCGGTCTTATCCCACACTGCGTAGTCCTGAGAGTTTGACCTTGTTGGTAGAGACAGAGCATCAATATTTCAGTTCATTTCTGACACATCAAAACGAGAGAAGACGTTTAAAATTCAGCCTGGCATAATCGCCTCATGAATATTCAAATCCTCGTTAATATTTAAGATCGGTCCTATGGAGAAATTAGGTTCGTCTTTTACACTTATCAATAATACACGGCCAGGTGAATCCCCGACGGACTCGAGAAACCAGAACAGAGACTGAGACAGGAAGTTTAAACAAGACAGAGACCAGGACTGAACCAGGACCGGACCAGGACTGAACCTGGACTAAAGCAGTGCTAAAACAGGATTTAGTCAGTACTGAACCAGGATTACACCAGGATTACAGCAGGACTACACCAGGACTACAGCAGGACTGAACCAGAATTACACCAAGACTGAACCAGGATTGAAATAGGACTGATTCAGGACTATACCAGGACTGAACCAGGACTTAACCAGGACTGAACCAAGACTGAACTAGGTCTAGACCAGGACTGGACCAGGACTGGACCAGGACTGAACCAGGACTGGACCAAGACTGAACCAGGACTGAACCAGGACTGAACCAGGACTGAACCAGGACTGAACCAGGACTGAACCAGGACTAAAACAGGACTGAACCAGGACTGAACCAGGACTGAACCAGAACTGTGCCAGGACTGAACCAGAATTGAACCAGGACTGAACCAGGACTGAACCAGGGCTCAGCCAGGACTAAAGCAGGAGTAAAGTGGGACTCAATCAGCACTGAAACCAGAACTAAATTTGGACTAAACCCAGACTACCACAGAGGGTCCAGACTTGACAGAGGGAGTCAGTTGTACTTTCAGACTAGTGGCAAGTCAAAGAACTGCAGCGTTTGTGATTTCTTCATCATAATATTTATAGTCGTTCGTTTAAACTGTGAGTTTGGTCTTTGTCCTTATTTGGTCATTCAGGGTTTTACCTTGAACAGGTAGTTTGGTCTTTGTCCTTATTTGGTCGTTTGGGAGTTTTACCTTGAACAGGTAGTTTGGTCTTTGTCCTTATTTGGTCATTCGGGGATTTTACCTTGAACAGGTGATGTCTCTGCTCCTCGGACATCATCAGCTGGTGACTGTCTGTTACCATGGCGTCCATGTCCATCAGCCAATCAGAGAGCTCCTGGTACTCGGCCTCCAGCTCCTGCAGACTGTAAACAAACACAAAGTCAGGATAAAAACTCAACTTGTGTCATTAACTTATGTCAATTATGAGTTTCAGCGATTGATTTCACGACTCAACTGTGCCTGGAACCTGCCCACTAATCACAAACATGAAATATGCTATAAGTGGATAAAGTGTTTTGCCTAAGGACACAACAGTAGCACCATAGTCAGATTCAAGTAAGATTCAACAATTCAGCAATCAACCATAAACTTTATAAATGGGTTTCAGAATAGTGGAAAAATGGGACATTTGTCATAGCAATTAAATTAAATTAAGATATTTTAAACTTTTGAATGGTGAAAATTCTTCAAAATTACGCAAATTAAGCTGAAACCTGCGAATATCCAAAATGACTTGTCAAATTAAGGAGAGAGAGCAGAGAGCTAACCACTCTGATAAATGTTTCCTCAGTTTAAAAATAAAGTTTCTCTGCTCACACAACTGAAGATACTTTTGACAAGTCTGGCCCCAAAACAGCACTTACCCAGAATGCACCTGGGTTTATATTAGAGCGAGGCATGGCTGTAATGACAGGGTGAGAGGAGCGGCACTGATCACAGCCTGATAAATCCATACATAAAATACATTTAAGATGAGACACCGGAGTCTGGGCCAAAGAACAGTTTAAGCAGAATCTGGGCCATTAAAATGTAAATCCTTTATGCTAAAAGAACCAAAACAAGACGAATGAGATCAAAACAAGAGACAATTTTCATTAGAAGGTAAACAGGACGGGGGTGGGTGTGTGCAAAAATATCAAAATATCGATATATCGTATTGTTTAATGCTATGATACAGTATCGATATCGTGGGCTGCTGTATTGATATATCGCCTATAGTATTTTTTGGTAAATTTTCCTAAAATATTTTATTACAGCGATACAGTTGTGTTGCTTGTTTAGAGGAAGGAAAGTCGTTTATGAAACACATTTGACAAACTCACTGTTTTGATGAAGACAAGAAGTGGTTTAATAAAGACTTTTAGTATCACAGCCACAATTTAGCCTTTATTTTTTATTCAACCGTATTGAATCCATTTGAAATATATCATATCGAATCGAAAGCACACTATATCAAGGTATGTATAGGATCGTAGCCTATGCATTGAGCTATGTATCGTATCGTGGCCTATGTATCAAGGTATGTATGGTACTGTAGCCTAAGTATTGCAATATGCATTGTTTTGTGGCCTATGCATCGACGTATGTATTATATTGTGGCCTATATATCGTATCATGGCTTATGTATCGAGCTATGTATCATATCGTGGCCTATGTATTGTATCGTGGCCTATGTATCGTATCGTGGCCTGTGTATCAAGGTATGTATCGTATCGTGGCCTATGTATCGACATATGTATCATATCGTGGCCTATGTATCGACATATGTATCGTATCGTGGCCTGTGTATCGAGGTATGTATCGTATCGTGGCCTGTGTATCGAGGTATCGTATCGCATCGTGGCCTATGTATCGACATATGTATCATAATGTGGCCTATGTATCGACATATGTATCATATCGTGGCCTATGTATCGACATATGTATCGTATCGTGGCCTGTGTATCGACATATGTATCGTATCGTGGCCTGTGTATCGAGGTATCGTATCGGCAGCTTCTTAATGACACCAGGCCTCGTTGGGAGGGCATCTGGCTCACTGGGACACAGGAGTCTGAGTTTTCCCTTTGAGTAAATCTGTGTAAAACAAACACGACCAAAGAAACGCTGCACTCTTCCCCTGAGGCCGTTCTCTCTCCTCCAGCTTTATCTCCTCTTTTTCTCATGTCTTTCTCTCTCTTTCCTCCCTCTCTCATCTCTTTCTTTACCACTCTCTTCTGGTCTTCTTTCTCTCCCTTAGTTCTCCCTCTCTTTCTCTCTCCTGCCTCCCTTTTTCCTTCTCCTCCTTCCTCCCTCTCTTCCCTCTCAGCTTTTTTTTAAATCCATTCTCCCCTCTGTCTACACCAGCCCTCCTTCCACTCCATCTCCTCCTCTTTCTCTCTCTCCTTCTCTTTTATCTTTCCCTCTTTCCTCCCTCTCCATTAGTTCTCCCTCTCTCCCCTCTCTTTCTCAACCTCCCCTCTTTCTATCTTCTCCTCCTTCCTCCCTTTCTTCTCCCCTCTTTGTCTCTCTCCATCTTCTCTTCCTCACATCAACCCCTCACCCTCCCCTTTCTCTCTTTTTAAATCCATTCCCTCCTTCTATCCATCCTCTCCTCTTCCCTCTCTCCCTTCTTCCCTCTCTCTTAGTCCTCCCTCTCTTTCTCAACCTCCTCTCCCCTCCCTCGTTCTCTCACTCCCCCTCTTTCTTTCCTCCTTCCTCCCTTCCTTCTCCCCTCTTTCTCTCCCCCATCTTCTCTTCCTCACTTCAACCCGTCACTCTCCCCTTTCTCTCTTTTTTAACTCCATTCCCTCCTTCCATCTCCCCTCTCCTCTTCTCTCTCCTCCTCCTTTATCTTTCTCTCCTTCCCTCTCTCCCCTCCATTCCCTCTCTTTCTCAACCTCCTCTCTTCTCCCCTCCCTCCCTCACTCTCCCACCTCCCCTCTTTCTTGTCCTCCTTCCTCCCTTTCTTCTCCCCTCTTTCTCTATCTCTCCCCATCTTCTCTTCCTCACTTCAACCCGTCACTCTTCCCTTTCTCTCTTTTTTCTTTTCTCTCTTTTTTAATTCCATTCCCTTCCTCTTCCTCTTCCCTCTCTCCCTCCTTCACTTTTATCTTTATCTCCTTATTCCCTCTCTCACTCTCCCACTTCCCCTCTTTCTTCTCCTCCTTGCTCCCTTTCTTCTCCCCTCTTTCTCTCTCGCATCTTCTTCTCCATCCCCCGTCTCGTTCAGTCTGTCTCCTCTTCCCTCTCTTTCTCAACCTCCTCTCCCCTCCCTCGCTCTCCCACATCCCCTCTTTCTTCTCCTCCTCGCTCCCTTTCTTCTCCCCTCTTTCTCTCCCATCTCCTCCTCTTCACTCTCCTCCTTTCTCTCTTTTTTAAAATCCATTCCCTCCTTCCTTCCCCCCTCTCATTCAGTCCGTCTCCTCTTCCCTCACTCCCTCACTCTCCCCCCTCCCCTCTTTCTTTCCTCCTTCCTCCCTTTCTTCTCCCCTCTTTCTCTCTCTCCCCATTTTCACTTCCTCACTTGAACCCGTCACTCTCCCCCTTCTTTTTTAAAATCCATTCCCTCCTTCCATCCTCCCCTCTCCTTCTCTCCCTTCTCCCCTCCTCCTTTATCTCTTTCTTTCTTTCCTCTCTCTTAGTCCTCCCTCACTCTCCCACCTCCCCTCTTTCTTTCCTCCTTCCTCCCTTTCTTCTCCCCTCTTTCTCTCTCTCCATCTCCTCTTCACTCTCCCTCCTCTCTTTTCTAAACCTCTTATCTCCTCCCTCTACATTTCCATCCCCCTATCCTTCCCTCTGTCTTCCCTCACTCTCCTACCTCCCCTCTTTATTCTCCTCCTTCCTCCCTTTCTTCTCCTCTTCACTCTCCCTCCTCTCTTTTCTAAACCCCTTATCTTCTCCCTCTACATTTCAATCCCCTCTCTCCCTTCTTCCCTCTCTCTTAGTCCTCCCTCTCTTTCTCAACCTCCTCTCCCCTCCCTCGTTCTCCCACTCCCCTCTTTCTTTCCTCCTTCCTCCCTTCCTTCTCCCCTCTTTCTCTCCCCCATCTTCTCTTCCTCACTTCAACCCGTCACTCTCCCCTTTCTCTCTTTTTTAACTCCATTCCCTCCTTCCCTCTCTCCCCTCCATTCCCTCTCTTTCTCAACCTCCTCTCGTCTCCCCTCCATCCCTCACGATCCAACCTCCCCTCTTTCTTGTCCTCCTTCCTCCCTTTCTTCTCCCCTCTTTCTCTATCTCTCCCCATCTTCTCTTCCTCACTTCAACCCGTCACTCTTCCCTTTCTCTCTTTTTTCTTTTCTCTCTTTTTTAATTCCATTCCCTTCCTCTTCCTCTTCCCTCTCTCCCTCCTTCACTTTTATCTTTCTCTCCTTATTCCCTCTCTCACTCTCCCACTTCCCCTCTTTCTTCTCCTCCTTGCTCCCTTTCTTCTCCCCTCTTTCTCTCTCGCATCTTCTTCTCCATCCCCCGTCTCGTTCAGTCTGTCTCCTCTTCCCTCTCTTTCTCAACCTCCTCTCCCCTCCCTCGCTCTCCCACATCCCCTCTTTCTTCTCCTCCTCGCTCCCTTTCTTCTCCCCTCTTTCTCTCCCATCTCCTCCTCTTCACTCTCCTCCTTTCTCTCTTTTTTAAAATCCATTCCCTCCTTCCTTCCCCCCTCTCATTCAGTCCGTCTCCTCTTCCCTCTCTCCCTCCTCTTCCTTTATCTTTCTCCCTCACTCTCCCACCTCCCCTCTTTCTTTCCTCCTTCCTCCCTTTCTTCTCCCCTCTTTCTCTCTCTCCCCATTTTCACTTCCTCACTTGAACCCGTCACTCTCCCCCTTCTTTTTTAAAATCCATTCCCTCCTTCCATCCTCCCCTCTCCTTCTCTCCCTTCTCCCCTCCTCCTTTATCTCTTTCTTTCTTTCCTCTCTCTTAGTCCTCCCTCACTCTCCCACCTCCCCTCTTTCTTTCCTCCTTCCTCCCTTTCTTCTCCCCTCTTTCTCTCTCTCCATCTCCTCTTCACTCTCCCTCCTCTCTTTTCTAAACCTCTTATCTCCTCCCTCTACATTTCCATCCCCCTCTCCTTCCCTCTGTCTTCCCTCACTCTCCTACCTCCCCTCTTTCTTCTCCTCCTTCCTCCCTTTCTTCTCCCATCTTCTCCTCTTCACTCTCCCTCCTCTCTTTTCTAAACCCCTTATCTTCTCCCTCTACATTTCAATCCCCCTCTCCTTCCCTCTCTCTTAGTCCTCCCTCGCTCTCCCACCTCCCCTCTTTCTTCTCCCCTCTTTCTCTCTCCCATCTCGTCCTCTTCACTCTCCCTCCTCTCTTTTCTAACCCCCTTCTCTCCTCCCTCTACACCTCTAGTCTCTTTCCGTCTCCTCGTCCCCCTCTTCCCTCGTTCCCTCTCCTCTTCCCCCTCGTTCCCTCTCCTCCTCCTCCTCCTCCTCCCGTGCGCTCTGCTGACAGGAAACACTTTGTCTGACACGTCTCCAGGGGGCGATGGCGGCGTCATGTTTGAAGCGACACAAATTAAACGATTGATGCATAATTTATTTATTATTTGTTTATTTTTCTGCGTGTGAGCCGAGGCGCCATGGAAACGCAGACGACAAACTCGACTCAAACGGAGACGCCGGGATTAGTCCGATTAAACTGAAAACGCTCCTACAGAACAGCTCCTATTGGATTACGCTGCTCCTATTGGATTACGTGATATTAACAGGGATTAGACTCAATCTGTGAGCCTGGATTTAGAGACAGTTTTTAGGGGAGCAGACAGGAGCAAAACCTCACAAAATATACACGGAAAATCATGCACTCATTTATTAACAAAAGACAAAATGTTTAAGACAAGTTTGGACCTCCATTTTGAATTTTGTTTTTGTGGTTTTGGCTCAGTAGATTTTTGGCCCCCACAAAATTCTTGTGGTTAAATTGTGGTTAATTCAGTCATGTTTTATCCCACGTGTACTTCAGATTAGAACATCTTCTAGACCTGGTTTGGACCGAGTTTAGGTCCCGGTTATAGCCCTAGTTTAGTCCTGAGTTAGTCCTGGTTTAGTTTTGGCTCATTCTTGGGTTAGTCCTGGCTTAGTCCTGGTTTAGTCTTGGTTTGGTCTTGGTTTGGTCTTGATTTAGTCCTGGTTTAGTGTTGGTTTAGTCCTGGCTCACTCTTGGCTTAGTCCTGGTTTAGTTCTGGTTTGGTCTTGGTTTAGTCCTGATTTAGTCTTGGTTTTATCCCGGTTTAGTCCTGGTTTAGTTTTGGTTTAGTTTTGGTTTAGTCCTGGCTCACTCTTGGCTTAGTCCTGGTTTAGTCTTGGTGTGGTCTGGATTTAGTCTTGTTTTAGTCCTAGTTTAGTATTGGTTTAGTCCTGGTTTAGTCTTGGTTTAGTCTTGGCTTAGTCCTGGTTTAATCCTGGTTTAGTCTTGTTTTAGTCCTGGTTTAGTCTTGGCTCACTCTTGGTTTAGTCCCGGTTTAGTCTTGGCTCACTCTTGGTGTAGTCCTGGTTTAGTCCTGTCTTAGTCTTGCCTTAGTCTTGGTTTAGTCCTGGTCAAATTGTTTGTTAATAACAGTATTATTTCTCATCTGGTGCGAATATATGGACTGGTCTTAGTTAAATCCTGGTTTAGTTCTACTTTATCAAAACCAAGACTTACCCAGGTCTGACCCAAGACGAAACTAGGACTAAACCAAGTCTAAACAAGAACTAAAACCACATATGAACACGGCCTGAACCCGGTCTAAAGCCAGTCTAAACCTGGTCTAAACCTGGTCTAAACCTGGTCTAAACCTGGTCTAAACCCGGTCTAAACCCGGTCTAAACCTGGTCTAAACCCGGCGTGTGCAGTGTCTTGTGCTTAAAGGTTGAGGAGCAGATGGAAAGGTTGCGTGCTTCATATTGGCAGCCTTCACCTTTGAGGGAGACGTGTTTGTGGATTTATGGTCCATTCTCTCCTCACGATCTGTCTAATGCTCCCCTCATTCACTCTGAAAACTGATACAGACGCAGAGAGGCTCCAAACCGGGTTCAGTCCTGGGATGGTCCTGCTTCAGTCCTCTTTCAGTCCTGGTCTAGTCCTGGTTTGGTCCTGATTCAGTACTGGTTTAGACCTGGCTTAGTCCTGTTTCAGTTCCCTTTCAGTCCTGTTTAGTCCTAGTTTAGTTCTAGTTCAGTCCTGGTGTAGCCCTGGTTTAGTTCTGGTTTAGCCCTGGTTCAGTCCTGGTTCAGCCCTGGTTCACTCCTGGTTCAGCCCTGGTTTAGTCCTGGTTTGGTCCTGGTTTAGTCCTGGTTTAGTCCTGGTTTAGCCCTGGTTCAGTCCTGGTTTAGCCCTGGTTCAGCCCTGGTTCAGTCCTGGTTTAGCCCTGGTTTAGCCCTGGTTCAGTCCTGGTTCAGTCCTGGTTCAGTCCTGGTTTAGTCCTGGTTTAGTCCTGGTTCAGCCCTGGTTTAGCCCTGGTTCAGCCCTGGTTCAGTCCTGGTTTAGGCCTGGTTTAGTCCTGGTTTAGTCCTGGTTTAGTCCTGGTTCAGCCCTGGTTTAGCTGTGGTTTAGTCCTGGTTCAGCCCTGGTTCAGGCCTGGTTCAGCCCTGGTTCAGTCCTGGTTTAGCCCTGGTTCAGCCCTGGTTCAGTCCTGGTTTAGCCCTGGTTTAGCCCTGGTTCAGTCCTGGTTTAGTCCTGGTTCAGTCCTGGTTTAGTCCTGGTTTAGTCCTGGTTCAGCCCTGGTTTAGCCCTGGTTCAGCCCTGGTTCAGTCCTGGTTTAGCCCCGGTTCAGCCCCGGTTCAGCCCTGGTTCAGTCCTGGTTCAGTCCTGGTTCAGTCCTGGTTCAGTCCTGGTTTAGTCCTGGTTTAGTCCTGGTTCAGTCCTGGTTCAGTCCTGATATGTGGGTGTTTGAGTTGAATGGGACACACGCGGTGGAACCAAAGCTCTCATTCGCTTCGCTCTCTGGGAACTGCCTGGACCTCCGCGATTACTCCCTCCTCTTTTTACTCTCTCCTCTTTTCCTCTCTTTTTTTCCTCTCTCTCCTCTTTTCAAAATCCCGCCTCTGTCCGTTTGGTGAAGAACACATTTGAGGCGTCGAAATGAAAAACGGACATGAAAACTACAGGTCATAAAACTCAGGTTGGACAAAAATCACCAAAGACGTTTTATTATTCAAAAAGCCACGTTGGACCAATAAACATGAATTTGTATCGTCAAAGGTTTAGCTGCTTTGTCGAAATGTACACAGCAGCCAAAAAAGCACAAGGAACTACGTAGACCATGATCCTTTGCAGCAGCTTAGCCAACAAAACAGGCTGTTATAGGCTGCTGAATTCACGCTTATATCACAAACCACGAAGACGTTTAGAAAGATGCACTGACAACTTCCTCTGGGCTCTGCTCGCAGTCGTAAATCTGACAAAATCTAGGAAAAATCTGAAAATCTCCCAATTTTCTTAATCTATACACACCGGAAGTTGTTATCGCATGTTTCCATTAGTCAATCGATCAATCAAACTTTATTTATAGAGCGCTTTTCATACAAAAAATGCAACACAAAACGTGAATAGAGCCTATTGTGGTGTAACTTTTATTATGTTTTTGCGTTGCCCGGAATGTTCCGCAGTATGACATTATCTTATCTATTTTCAGTTATTCAATGAAAGTTTTTTTTTCATTGTCAAAACACTTAAAGGTCCAGTATTACATGAGACCTCCTCAAAAACAGACCTGGAGCTGTGTTTTGTTTCATTCACACATGTTCGAGTTACACTTTATTATCAATTCAAATACTGTCTAATACATTACTAAATACTAAAAACTAATCAAATATAACACTAAATGCAAAACTAAACACAATCAACCAGTCTGTTTGTGATGAGGAAACTACATTATAACATAGGCCACAGAGATTTCTGAGTTTTATCATAGACGTTATAATTAGGAGACATGCTATTGCTATCGATCAGTCACCAACTCGTCTGCAAGTTTTTTTTTATGTTTCTAGAGTCTTTCCCTCTGCTTTTTTCCCATGGATCTATAATAAAAACTAGATAAGGCGTTCCCAATCTGTCCCGGCTCAAGACAAACTAGTGGCCGCTCCAGGTACTGCAAAAAGAAATCTCCCGTAGAAGCAAAATGCATTTTGGGAATTCAAACCGCCCTTGTTCTGACAGAGCATCGAGAACTTTCACAAAGGTCAGATTTTGTAAGGAGTCTTTTCTACTTTCACCACATAAACGTTTTAAAATGTTTAAATCCTCAAAGTGGAGAAATTATTATTGGGCCCTTGCACCAATGAGCACAGGCCACTGAAAACAACATGACGCCATCTTGGGTTCACCTTCAGATTTGATTATAGTTCTGTGATTTTTTCCCCCAAGTTTTAGCCACCGAAAATGAAATGTTATGAATAATCGGGGTTTCAGCTGTTACCAACTCATTGCCGGTGGGGTATTGCAGTTCACTACGACTCGTCGCGATTTACCTGCTGGCCCTGGTCTGTGCGGAGCTCCTCCTGCTGGCGGGGCTGGGGTACTGCAGGCTGCTGAGTCTCACGGCCATCTGCTCCAGCGCCGCTCTCTGGACCTCGAACTGAGACGACACCAGCTCCACCTGGAACACAGAACACACAGAGGACTGTTCAGTGATCAGATAACTGCGGAAATCAGATTATGATCACGTCTGGTGCACACGTGGAAGATCATTTCTGTTGTGAAGAAGCTGCTCTTTCAAACGGAGCAAAAACTGATGTGTTTTTTTTTTTTTTGCTCATTTACTGGATTTGAAAATAGCAGGTCACATTTCTCTGCTGGGAAAAACATGAAAAAGTGGAAGGTTTTTATCAAGCCGTGTGGTGAGTGCAATGCAAGAGAAAAAGTTGCATTTCTGTATTTCTTACTTCTGTTAACCAAGAACTAAGAAAGTACCACTGAGCATCACCAGTCTCCTCTTTCTCTCTCTTCTCTCTCCTCCTCTGATATCACTCTCTCCATCAGTTTCTCTCTCCTTTCCTCTCTTAAGCCTCTTTTCATCCTTCCCGGAGTGTCTAACCTGTACAGTGTTTCCTCTCCTTCCCTCCTTCTACTCTGATCTATCTTGAACCCATCCTCTATGCTCCCTCTCTCTCTCTCTCTCTCTCCCTTTCCTCGTCTCTCTTCTCTCACTTCTTCCCTCTCCTTCCCTCTCTCCTCTCTTAAACCCCTCCTGTCTCTCTCTCTTCTCTCTCCCCATTCACTCCCTCCATCGATCCTGCGCTCTCTCACTTTTTTCCTCCCCTCCATCTCAACCTCTCTTCCACCTTTTCCATCCTCCCTCGCTCCCTCGGTACCTCTCCCCTCTCTCTCTCTTCTCTGCGCTCTTAAACCTCTCCTGTACGCCCCACTCTCTCTTCTTCTCTCCCCTCTGTCCTTCCCCACTCTCTCTCTCTCCTTCCCTCCCTCTTTCCCACCTTCTCTCCTCTTTTAAACCCTTCCTGTACTACCCTCCTCCCTCTCTCTCCCCTCTTCCCCCTCCCTCCCTCCTTTCTCTCCCCTCCTCTCCTCTCTTTCCTTTTCTCCCTCGCACCTCTCCCTTCTCTCTCTCTTCTCTTAAACCTCTCCTGTATTGCCCCTCTCCTCCTCTTTTCTCTCTCCTGTATTGCCCCTCTCCTCCTCCTCTTTTCTCTCTCCTGTATTGCCCATCTCCTCCTCTTTTGTCTCTCCTGTTTTGCCCCTCTCCTCCTCCTCTTTTCTCTCTTTAACCCCTCCTGTATTGCCCCTCTCCTCCTCTCTTTTCTCTCCTCTCTTATTTCTCCTGTATTGCCCCTCTCCTCCTCTTTTCTCTCTCCTCTCCTCCTCCTCTTTTCTCTCTCCTCTCTTAAACCCCTCCTGTATTGCCCCTCTCCTCCTCTTTCCTCTCTCCTGTATTGCCCGTCTCCTCCTCTTTTCTCTCTCCTGTATTGCCCCTCTCCTCCTCTTTTCTCTCTCCTGTATTGCCCGTCTCCTCCTCTTTTCTTTCTCCTGTATTGCCCCTCTCCTCCTCTCTTTTCTCTCCTCTCTTTTCTTTCTCCTGTATTGCCCCTCTCCTCCTCTTTTCTCTCTCCTGTATTGCCCCTCTCCTCCTCTTTTCTCTCTCCTGTATTGCCCCTCTCCTCCTCTTTCCTCTCTCCTGTATTGCCCGTCTCCTCCTCTTTTCTCTCTCCTGTATTGCCCCTCTCATCCTCTTTTCTCTCTCCTGTATTGCCCGTCTCCTCCTCTTTCCTCTCTCCTGTTTTGCCCCTCTACTCCTCTCTTTTCTCTCCTCTCTTTTCTTTCTCCTGTATTGCCCCTCTCCTCCTCTTTTCTCTCTCCTGTATTGCCCCTCTCCTCCACATTTCTCTCTCCAGTATTTCCCCTCTCCTCCACTATTCTCTCTCCTGTATTGCCCCTCTCCTCCTCTTTTCTCTCTCCTGTATTGCCCCTCTCCTCCTCTTTTCTCTCTCCTGTATTGCCCCTCTCCTCCTCTTTTCTCTCTCGTGTATTGCCCCTCTCCTCCTCTTTTCTCTCTCCTGTATTGCCCCTCTCCTCCTCTTTCCTCTCTCCTGTATTGCCCCTCTCCTCCTCTTTTCTCTCTTCCCTCTCTCCTCTCTTAAACCCCTCCTCTATTCTCTGATTACCTCTTCAGTCTCATCCTCTTGTGCGTCGTGTTGTTGTTTGGGTGAAAGACGTGCCCTTTGGAGAAGCTCTGAGTGCGTTCACACACACCGACACGCTCCAGACGCACGTCACACACACATCCGGACTCCACACACACTCCACACACACTCCACACACACTCCACACACACTCCACACACACTCCACACACACACTCCACACACACACTCCACACACACTCCACACACACTCCACACACACACTCCACACACACTCCACACACACACGCATAATACAGGCTCTATACGTGTCACATAAGAACACGAAGGGCAGAATTAGACACAAATCCTCACTCCACATGTCGAGCATTTACATAAAGACAAGAGGAGTGTCTCTGTAACACAACAGGCTTTACTGCAGGAGCCTCCATCAGGGGCCGTTCCTGTAGCAGCAGTAACAGCAGTAACAGCGTAACAGCGGTGATAACGGTCGTAGTCGAGTTGTGGTCAAGATCGCGGCTAATCGAGACCAAGTCCGGCCCACGACTAGAGTAGAGCCGATGATTTTCTGCGATCATGGGAAATGGACGGAAAACACGTAATCGTCAGCGTGAAAGGAAATTTATACATTTCTTTAATTTTGCACAAATATTGAGCAAATTCTTTCAAATATTTGAAAAAACGCCACTTAAAACTGATAATCGATGTATAGCAGACGTCTTTTTCCGGTTTTGGTGCACGTATAGACGGGTAAACACATAGACCGTCTGTGCTTCCTCCTGTGCGCCTCTAAGCCAGACCTAACACCAGGACTAAAATCAGGACTAAGCCAGGACTAAGCCAGGACTAAAGCAGATCTCAACCAGGTGTAAACCAGATCTAAAACCACAACTAAACAAGCATTAAACCAGGACTAAAACCAGGTCTAAACCAGGACTAAAGCAGGACTAAACCAGGTCTAAACCAGGACTAAAGCAGGTCTAAACCAGGTGTAAACCAGATCTAAAACCACAACTAAACAAGCATTAAACCAGGACAAAAACCAGGTCTAAACCAGGACTAAACCAGGTCTAAACCAGGACTAAACCAGGACTAAACCAGGTCTAAAACCAAACAAGAATTTGCAGGAGTTGGTTGCTACATTCATGTAGTTTTAAAAAGCACGACAATATCAAGTAATCCCAAGTATTCAGATTATGTTACAAACTACATTTTGGGGTATGTAATCTGTAATCTGTAGGGGATTACATTTTAAAAGTACCTCCCCAACACTGTCAACAGAATTATCAAATGTGTCACAACGAAACGGAAATGAAACGGAATTTACAATTTCTGAAACGGAAAATGTTCATTTTTGAAGCAGAAAATCATTGGCCCCACTACAGGTTCCCGACAAGACCAAGACCTCGAAAGGCCGAGATCAGAGGCTTTAATGCTGCGGAGAGACTGGACCCATATAAATATATCACTGCTGTTTTCAGTGAGGTGGAATTCTTTTCATTCTGTCGGTGAAAGTGGAGTTTGTGGAGCTGTTTGTCCTAATCATGAGAAGTTTGACACAGTAAAAGAAAAGATCAAGGCAACAGCTCAAAGTGAGTGAAGTAAATATATGTGAAAAACTTCAGTTTAATTCAATTTAATGACAATAAAGACGTTTTCCCGATTCATTTGGTAATTGTTTAGTTCAGGTGTCTGGCCTCAGGATAAAACATTAATGCCTGGTCCTGTTTTAAACCTGGTTCAGCCCAGGTTTAGTCCTGGTTTAGACCTGATTCAGTCCTGCTTCAGTCCTGTCTGTAGTCCTGTTTTAGTCCTGTTTTAGACCTGGTTATGTTCTATTTTAGACCTGGTTCAGCCCTGGTTCAGTCCTGTCTGTAGTCCTGTTTTGGTCCTGTTTGTAGTCCTGTTTTAGTCCTGTTTGTAGTCCTGTTTTAGTCCTGTCTGTAGTCCTGGTTTAGTCCTGTCTGTAGTCCTGTTTTAGTCCTGTCTGTAGTCCTGTTTTAGTCCTGTCTGTAGTCCTGGTTTAGTCCTGTCTGTAGTCCTGGTTTAGTCCTGTTTTAGACCTGGTTCTGTTCTGTTTTAGACCTGGTTCAGTCCTGGTTCAGACCTGGTTTAGTCCACGACTACAGGGTCCCAAGACCAAGACTTTTAAAGGCCAAGACTAAAGCAGGACCGAAGCCATAGCCCATCGAGACCAAATCCAGAGCGTCTTTGTAACTGTTTACATTTACTTGTATTGCACCGTTATTTTGGTACATATATCACTCTTTTTTATAAACAAATCCCCATTTGATCTGATAAATGTTAAGTTAATCTTAAAATAAGCCATGCATGCTGCACTTAAACACACTTAAACACTCCACTACCATTTTTGGACCGTCACCCACAGTTTGAGAACTCCTTCTTTAATTCCACTTCTACAGGAACTTTGCAGAAAACTGTTTTTTAAAGTGAAGAACGTGTTGAATTTTTAAACCTGTTTTCATAAATACCTGATCCTACTGGTTTTGCAGTGATACAGTCTCTGCACATCTACCAAACACACATCACGACAAATACAAATGGACTGGACTGTAGGTCTGTGCTGTAGGTCTGTTCTGTAGGTCTATGCTGTAGGTCTATGCTGTAGGTCTGTGCTGTAGGTCTGTGCTGTAGGTCTGTGCTGTAGGTCTGTGCTGTAGGTCTGTGCTGTAGGTCTGTGCTGTAGGTCTGTGCTGTAGGTCTGTGCTGTAGGTCTATGCTGTAGGTCTGCTTTGTTCCAACAGTGCAGCATAAATTTAGATTAGCTTATGCCTCACATTTCGTCTTGCCCTTCTAGTCAGCGCACTTTGAGCTATGTGAAATATACGCGAAGAGAAACGAGAGCGTGAAAAGGTGAGGAGCGGCGCTGTGAGGCGGACGGACAGGTGGGACCTTTTAACAAGGTTTATCCTGCCCTGTGATACACGCTGGTACACGCTGGTACACGCTGGTACACTCTGGTACACGAGGGCACACGCTGTTGCGAACAAGCCGCCCAGTAGAGGTGAGTGTGTTTGTGATGTGCTGCGCAGTTTCCGCGATCTCCAGACGAGATCAATGTCCCGTACGCCTCCTCACAGATCTCACCTGTAAATTGTACTTGTCTCTGTGGAGATTGATAAGTTTAATACCGTACTTTGAAACATTTCCATGGTAAGATGGTGCATCGCAGGCCCCCAGAAAAGTTACACAGTGCACCTTTGAGACAGTTTAAGTATTATTTTTACGGCAAACTCAAACTCAGTCCGACAGTAATGAGCGCTTTAACCCAAACACATTCGGTCACGTTGTTGTTTTCGTGCGTTCTCCAAACCAATCTGCAGTTATCAGAGCCCAGATTGAGAAACAGTTCATTCCTGAGTGAAAGTGCTGCGTTTTGAAGGACTACAGTAGCGGCTCACCTCCCGTCTGGCGTGTTTCTGCTTTGCTTTATTAGCGTCCTGATTGAGCCCGCGCGCTCGCCGTAGATTGGATGACCTTTGCGTTCTTGGACGGCTCCGGTGGCGGCCATATTAGTGCTGTCTGTTTGTACACTGGCTCATCTGCATATGCTCGGGATGCAATTACCTCTGGAGTGGGGCTGCGTGGCGAGCGGAGGGAGCGGGGTAGAGCGTGTGAGCGGCGTGCCTTGATTTTCTCATATCGGGCCAATTGTGCGCGCATTACGGAGACGTGGACGTGTATACGAGTGGTTTAGGCCAATCGCGAGACTCCGAGCTGTTTATTTAAATCATTTATTGAGTGGAAAGCGTCATTGTACGGCTCAGACAAAGTAGCACACATCAGATGGAAATGTGTCCGCGCAAAGGTCTGAGGAGCGACCGGGATAGAAGGTTTTTATAGGCCTGAATATCTGAATATGAGGCTTTAATGCTGCGGAGAGACTGGGCCCACATAAATATATCACTGCTGTTTTCAATGAGGTGGAATTCTTTTCATTCTGTCGGTGAAAGTGGAGTTTGTGGAGCTGTTTGTCCTAATCATGAGAAGTTTGACACAGTAAAAGAAAAGATCAAGGCAACAGCTCAAAGTGAGTGAAGTAAATATATGTGAAAAACTTCAGTTTAATTCAATTTAATTACAATAAAGACGTTTTCCCGATTCGTTTGGTAATTGTTTAGCTCAGGTGTCATTAATGCCTGGTCCTGGTTTAGACCTGGTTCAGTCCTGGTTTATTCCTATTTTAGTCCTGTCTGTAGTCCTGGTTCAGTCCTGTTTTAGACCTGGTTCAGTCCTGTTTTAGTCCTGTCTGTAGTCCTGGTTCAGTCCTGGTTCAGTCCTGGTTCAGTCCTGTTTTAGTCCTGTCTGTAGTTCTGGTTCAGTCTTGGTTCAGACATTGTTTAGCCCTGTTTTAGTCCTGGTTCAATCGTGGTTCAGTCCTTGTTAAATCCTGTTTCAGTCCTGTTTTAGCCCTCATTCAGTCCTGTCTATAGTCACGGTTCAGACATGGTTTAGTCCTGTTTTTGTCCCATGTGTAGTCCTGGTTTAGTCCTGTTTTAGACATGGTTCAGACCTGTTTTAGACCAGGTTTAGCCCTGTTTTAGTCTTGGTTCAATCCTGTTTTAGTCCTGTTTGTAGTCCTGTTTTAGTTCTGGTTCAGTCCTTGTTCAGACCTGTTTCAGTCCAGTTTTAGTACAGTTTTAGTCCTGGTTCAGTCCTGTTATAGACCTGGTTCAGTCCTGGATCAGTCCTGTTTTAGACCTGGTTCAGTCCTGTTTTATACCTCCCTGTAGTCCTGGTTTAGTCCTGTTTTAGACCTGTTTCAGTCCTGTTTTATACCTGTCTGTAGTCCTGATTTAGTCCTGTTTTAGACCTGGTTTAGTCCTGTTTTAGACCTGTTTCAGTCCTGTTTTATACCTGTCTGTAGTCCTGGTTTAGTCCTGTTTTAGTCCTGGTCCAGACCTGGCTTCTGGACACTGATGCCTATATTAAGTTTGTATTACAGCTCCGTGTGAGTCCAGATCGATGTGAGTTTGATGAATATGTAACTGCTCCAGGACCCGACGCACAGACGCCATTTTGGATCTGCTGTTTGTGTGTCCGTTTACCCAGAATCCCCCTGGACAGTTCGCACACGCTCAGTCCGCTCGTGTTCAGCCATGTTTATGTGAACGAGTGAGGCCTCCTGGGGTTCACCCGCGGCAATATGTGTCAATCAAAACTTAAGAGAAAGAGAGAAAGAAAAAGAGAGAGAAGGAAGAGAGAGAGTGAGAAAGAGGAGAGAAGGAAGAGAGAGAAGGAAGAGAGAGAAAAAGAGAAGGAAGAAAGAAAAAGAGAGAGGGAAGAGAGAGAAAGAGGAGAGAAGGAGAGAGAGAGAGGAGAGAAGAAGAAAGTGGAGAGAAAGTAGAGAGAAGGAAGAGAGAGAAAGAGGAGAGAGAAAGAAAGAGGAGAGAAGGAAGAGAGAGAAAAAGAGAGAGAGAAAAAGAGAGAGAAGGAGGAGAGAGAGAAAGAGGAGAGAGGGAAGAGAGAGAAAGAGGAGAGAAGGAGAGAAACAGAAAGAGAGAGGGAAGAGAGAGAGAAAGAGGAGAGAAGGAGAGAGAGAGAAAGAGGAGAGAATGAAGAGAGAGAAACAGGAGAGAAGGAGAAAGTGGAGAGAAAGTAGAGAGAAGGAAGAGAGAGAAGGAGAAAGAGGAGAGAGAAAGAAAGAGGAGAGAAGGAAGAGTGAGAAAAAGAGAGAGAGAAAAAGGAGAGAAGGAAGAAAGAGAGAGGAGAGAAGGAAGAGGAGAGAGGGAGAAAGAGGAGAGAGAAAGAGGAGAGAGTCTTGAACTCTTAGTATTTTAAATTTGATAAAAGTCTATGGGGAAAAATGAATGGAAATGTTACTTCTAGAACAGGAACAGGTCATTTTTGAGCCTCCACAGAAGACGGAGAGAGCAAAAGAGGAGAAAAGAGAAAAGTGTTTCAGGTGAAGGACAGATACAAGAGCCAGATGAGAAACAGGACTGAGCCTGTCAAACATGAAGGAGTGAGTGGACGCAGGGCCGCACCTGACAGTCACCTGTCAACTACCTGCTTTTAAATAAATCTGTTAAACATTATTCATGAGCTGGTAAACGGTGTGAGTTTCCTTTTTTTTTTTACACTAAATTTGAAGAATATTCAGTGTCTCTATCTTATGGGATCTCACCATTTAAAGATGATGATTATTGATTTCTTCGTTCTCAGTCATTTCCATAATTTATTGATCACAAGAAATTCCTTCAATTCGTTTTTGAGTCCTTGAAATGAACAAGTCAATAAAGCAGGACTGAACTGAAGGAGGGGAAATACAAGTATAGTCCCCATCTGAGAAATGTGTCCTCAGGCCTCAAGGTGGACTGGACCAGAGCTAAACCAGGACTGAACCAGGACTAAACCAGAACTGAACCAGGACTAACCATAATGAAAGGGACCTGGGCGATGAAAAGCCCCCTCTCGGCACATGAAATTGAACAGGTCTCTGGTAAAGTCTGTGTTAGTGAAATTTTGAGTCTTCTCCATGAAAACTCGACTTATTTCCTGGATTTGGTTGCGTTTGTGGATCACCGCGGCAACCAGCCCAAAAGAGAGTGCGGGGTGCAAAATGTGTGTGTGTGAGGGTGTAAAAGGTGTGTGTGTGCGGTGTGCAAAATGTGTGTGTGATGAGCAAATATGTGTGTATGTGTGTACGATGTGCAAATTTCTATCTGTGTGTGTGTGTGTGTGTGTGTGTGTGTGTGTATGTGCGGTGTGCATAATGTGTGTGTGATGAGCAAATATGTGTATGTGTGTATGGTGTGCAAAATTCTATCTGTGTGTTTGTGTGTGTTTGTGCAGTGTATAAAAATGTGGTGGTGGTGTACAAAAGTGTGTGTGCGGTGTATAAAAGTGTGTGTGTGTGGTGTATAAAAGTGTGTGTATAGGTGTGTGGTGTATAAAATTGTGTGTGTGTGTGTGTGTGTGGTGTATAAAAAAGTGTGTGTATATGTGTGTGGTGTATAAAAGTGTGTGTGCGGTGTATAAAAAAGTGTGTGTGTGTGCGGTGTATGAAAAAGTGTGTGTGTGTGCGGTGTATAAAAAAGTGTGTGTGTGCGGTGTATAAAAGTGTGTGTGTGTGTTGTATAAAAGTGTGTGTGTGTGTTGTATAAAAGTGTGTGTGTGTGTTGTATAAAAGTGTGTGTGTGCGGTGTATAAAAGTGTGTGTGTGTTGTATAAAAGTGTGTGTGTGTGTTGTATAAAAGTGTGTGTGTGTGTTGTATAAAAGTGTGTGTGTATATGTGTGTGGTGTATAAAAGTGTGTGTGTGGTGTATAAAAGTGCGTGTGTTTTGTATAAAAGTGTGTGTGTATATGTGTGTGGTGTATAAAAGTGTGTGTGTTTTGTATAAAAGTGTGTGTGTATATGTGTGTGGTGTATAAAAGTGTGTGTGTGGTGTATAAAAGTGCGTGTGTTTTGTATAAAAGTGTGTGTGTATATGTGTGTGGTGTATAAAAGTGTGTGTGTGTTGTATAAAAGTGTGTGTGTGTGTTGTATAAAAGTGTGTGTGCGGTGTATAAAAGTGTGTGTGTGTGTTGTATAAAAGTGTGTGTGTGTGTTGTATAAAAGTGTGTGTGTGCAAAGCCGCGGGCTGCTTCCAATTTGGCGATAGAGCGGCAGACGCGGGGACAGGACTGCAGGACGCACACGGACGGATTAAAAACTTAATTATGTTTTAAAATGATATTTTAATTAAATACGGACGAGGCAGAAGCAGAAACGGACACACAAAATAACGAATCACACACGGACGACAGAAACACACACACGGAAACGCAAACGCCACAGGACTTTTACACGAGGTTAGGCCCAGATTTCACGCTCACTGTCGCTTCTGTGTTTACAGTAAAATAACTCAAATGTTCAAGGCGTAATTGAGGAAATAAACGCTTTTCAGACGGGTTTTCGCTGTTTGAACTCGAGCTGATTCTGCGGCCGAGAGTCCAGGTGCGTTTAGTCACACTTTTCTCACAAAGTTAAAATTATATTAGCGAGAAATATTTCCCCCAAAGCCGCGGTTCGGACGGGGGGAGAGTTTCGGCGCCGCGTCGCGACAGGTTTTACAGTCGAAATGATTAAATTGTGCAACAGCAGAGTCTCTGTTGTAATGAGAATCACAGGAGTTTGGCCGGTGACACTCGAAAACCCAAGAATTCATATTTTACACCAGAATGAAAAGTGAAATCCTCAACAACTCCCTCTCTTTTTCACCCCTCCCTCTGTCTTTCTCTCCTCTTTCTCTCCTCTCTCCTCCGTTCACCTTTCTTTAGTCGTGATAATTAACTTGTTTCTATTGGAGATGACGGGCCTGTCTCCCTCTCTCTTCTTCTCCCCCTTTTCCTTCCCTCTCTCTTTTGTGCGATACAAGATGAAGGAACTTTCTCCCTCTATTTTTCTCTTCTCTTTCGTCCCCTCCTTGGTCGATCTATCCCTTCTCGCCTCTGTCTCTCTCGCTGTTTATTGTAAGACAACATGATTAAGCTGTCACCCCTCTCTCTTTCGTCTCTTTCGTCTCTCTCCTCTTTTCCCTCTCAATCTCTTCCCTTTCTCCCTATTTTTCTCTCCTCTTTCTTCTCTTCTGTCTCTCTCTCTGTTTAGTGTAAGACAACATGATTAAGCTGCCTCCCCTCTCTCTTTCTCTCTTTCGTCTCTCTCTTTCCTCTTTTCCCCCTGGTTTCTCCCTCACTTTTGAGTTGATAGAGCCGTCTATCCGCTCTCCCTCTCCTTCCTCTCATCTTCCTGTCTTCCTCCGTACCTGCCTCTCTCTCTCTTCTCCTGTACGATGGGACTCTCACTCTCCCTCTCAGTCTCCTCCCTTTATCCCTATTTTCTCTCCTCTTTCCTCCCCTCTGTCCTCCTCTCTTCTGTCTCTCCTCCGTCTCTCTCTCTAAGCTGTTACCTCTCTCTCTTTCCTCTTTTCCCCCTGGCTTCTCCCTCCATTTTGAGAAGATGGAGCTGTCTCTCCTCTCTCCCTCTTCCTGTCTTCCTCTCTATTTTTCTCTCCTCTTTTTCCCCTCCTTGTTAAATCTTTCTCCTCTCTCCGTCGTCTCTCTCTCTGTTTAGTGTAAAACTACATGATTAAGCTGTCTTCCCTCTCTCTTCTCCTTCTCTATTTCTCTCCTCTCTTCCCCCTGGTTTCTCCCTCCCTTTTGAGATGATGGAGTTGTCTCTCCTCTCTCCCTCTCATCTTCCTGTCTTCCTCCATACCTGCCTCGCCTTCTCTCTCTTCTCCTCTATGATAGGGCTCTCCCTCTCCTCCCTCCCTCCCTATTTTCCTCTCCTCCTTCTTCCCCTCCGTCCCCCTCTCTTCTAAAACAAAGGTAGATCCATCTCCTCTCTCCTCCGTCTCTCTCTCTGTTTAGTGTAAGACAACATGATTAAGCTGTCTCCCCTCTCTCTTTTGTCTCTCTCTCCTCTCTTCCCCCTGGTTTCTCCCTCCCTCTCTCTCTCCTCCTCCGTCCTCTCCTCCTCCCTCTCTCCGATGATGGTCGGATCGATATTTGGAGCGCTCTAATTAAAGGCGTCAGAGGAATAAATCCATGTCATTATGTTTGAATGAGCACAAGGTCAGACCCGGACCTGCTGATCGCTCACTATCACACGGGGACCGAACGCGACCAAACAGAACCAGAAACCAGACCAAAAACGGGGTCTAGACCGGGATCTGAACCGGATTAACCAGGATCTGACCTTGGACTACGGACTATGGGTCTACAGCTCCACACAAGTTTTAAGAAAGTCAAGAAGATGTGGTTGAAAATGTGGCACAGAATAAGAAAGTATTTTCAGAAAAGGTCAAAACGTGATTGAACATTAAAGCAGCACTGTGTCACTTTTCTGGAACGTACCCATTTGCTCGCCCTGGGGTCTAATGATATATAATCATCTCCATGGAAACAAGCAGACGACGGACCCCCAACCAGGAATGTTACAAAGTGCATCTTTAAATAAATAAAATATATATGTTTCTCTCCCTCTCCTCTCCCGCTCTATCGCTCCTGTGTGTTAAATGCAGAAGTGCCTCTCCTCTCTCCCCCTCTTCTCTCTCTTTCTCTCTCTCCAGTCATCCTCCTCTCTCCTCTCTCTCTCTCTGATAATAACGCTGTCAGATTATTTCCTTTCTTTGCTCTGGTTCCTCTCCTCTCTCTCTTATCTCCCTCGTTCTCTCTCTCTCCTCCATCCCTCTCTCTGTTCTGTGAATTAAATGCAGATATCCCTCTCACTCCCTTTACCTCTCTCCCTCTCTCTCCAGTGAGTTAAATGCAGATGTCCCTTTCTTGCCATCTCTCTTCTCTCTCCCCTCCCTCTGCTGTGAGTTAAATGCAGATGTCTCTTTTTCTCTTTCTCTCTCTCCTGCTCCCTCTCTTCTGAGTTAAATGACAGTTTTTTCTCCCTCCTTCTCTCTCCCCTCTCCCTCCTTCTCCTCTCTCCCTCTCTCTCCCCTCCTTCTCTCCTCTCCTCCCTCTCTTTCCTGTGGGTTAAATGCAGACTCACTCCCTCACTCCTCTTCTCCCCTCCTTCTGTACTCTCCTCCCTCTCTCCAGTGAGTTAAATGCAGATGTCTCTCTCTCTCTCCCTCTCCCCTCCTTCTCTCCTCTCCTCCCTCTCTCTCGTGCAAGTTAAATGCAGATGCCCCTACCTCTCTTTCTCCTTCCTCTCTTTCCTTCTCTCTCTCTCCTCCTTCTCCCTTCTCTTCTCTCTCTCCTCTCTCTCTTTCCTTCTCTCTCTCCCCTCCTTCTCTTCTCTCCTCTCCTCCCTCTCTCCCTCTCTCGTGCGAGTTAAATGCAGATGTTTTTATCGATCGCCCTGATGACTCTTTTCGTATTTGCCGCTGTTTGTGAGCTGCTGTTTTGGGTTTGCTTCACTGGACACTCTCATTTACACCTGTCTGTGTCTGACAGGTGCTGACTCCTCCACTCTGCGAACGACAAGAACCCCGGCGGAGAGGGGGAGGAGAGAGGGAGAGAGAGAGAAAAGAGAGGAGAGAAGAGGAGGTGACGAGCAGAAAGAGAAAAGGAAAGACATAAAAAGGACATAATATGAGACAGAGAGAGAGGGGGGGGGAGAGAAGAGAGGACGAGGAGAAAGAGAGAGAAAGAAAGAAAAAAGGAAAGACATAAAAAGGACATAATCTGAGACAGAGAGGGAGTGAGAGAAGAGAGGAGAGGAGATGATGAGGAGAAAGAAAAAGAGAGGAAAAGAGGGAAAGAGAAAAGGAGCAAAGGAAGGACATAATCTGAGACAGAGAGAGGGAGAGGAGGTGATGAGGAGAAAGAGAGAAAGAGAAAAGGAAAGACATAAAAAGAAGGACATAATCTGAGACAGAGAGAGAGGACGAGGAGAAAGAGAGAGAAAGAGAAAAGGAAAGACATAAAAATAAGGACAATCTGAGACAGAGAGAGAGAGGGAGAGAAGAGAGGAGGTGACGAGGAGAAAGAGAGAAAGAGAAAAGGAAAGACGTAAAAAAGAAGGACATAATATGAGACAGAGGGAGAGAGGGAGAGAAGAGAGGAGAGGACGAGGAGAAAGAAAGAGAGAGGGAAAGAGAAAAGGAGCAATGGAAGGACATAATCTGAGACAGAGAGGGAGAGGAGATGAGGAGGAGAGAGGAGAGGAACCAGAGAAAAGACAGAAAGAGAGCGAGAAGGGGAGGAAAAAGGAGCAAATATAATCTGACAGGGTTATTATCAGAGAGAGAAGAGAGAGGAGGGTCACTAGAGAGAGAGAGATAAAGTCACTCAGACACAGGAAGAACATGTAAAGTGTTTGGGGAATAGAACCCCGAACCCTCTGGCTGTGGGGCGAGCGTGTGATAACCACTTTCCTCCACGTTTTAAAACAAGGGCAGTTTAGCTGATAATCCAATTGTCTCATTTGGTCCAATATTATTCGAGGGCTCTGTAATCCAAATTAATTACACTGCTCCTTTTAACCTCATTCAGCCTAATCCTCCCTTCCTCTCGCTCTCCTCCAGCTCCTCTACCCCTCCGTCTCCCTCCCCTCTTCCTCCCTGTACTGTTCCTCTCTTTTCTCCCTCTCTCCTCTCTCCCTCCCTCCTGCAATCCCTCTCTCCGCCTGTGGTAGTGAACATGCGCTGACTAACCCCTCTCTCTCTCTCCTTTCTCCCCTCTATCCCTCCATCCCTTTCTCCCTCATGTGGTAGTTAACATGTGTGTGTACTGATCCCTCCTTTTCTCCCTCTCTCCTTCCCTCCTTTGCCTCGCTTTCCCCTCCCTCTCCCTCTCTCCCTCCTTACCCCCGTCTATCCCTCCCTCCTTCTCTCTCTCCTGTAGTAGTTAACATGTGCGTGTGCTGATCCCCCCTTTCTTTTCTCCCTCTCTGTTTCTCCCTCCTTTACCCCCCTCGCCCTCTCTGTTTCTCCCTCATTTTCCACCCTCTCCCTCCTTTCCCACTCTCACCCTCTCTCTCTGTCTCCCTCCTTTACCCCTCTCTCTCTCTCTCTTTCCCTCTTTTACCCCCATCTCCCTCTCTGTCTCTCCCTCCTTTCCTACCCTCTCCCTCACACCCTCTCTCCCTTCTTTACTGCCTTTCTCCCCCTCTCTCTCCCTCTGTCTTTTACCCCTCTCTGTGGTAGTTAACATGTGCGTGTGCTGCTCCCTCTCTCTTTTACCCCTCTCTGTGGTAGTTAACACGTGCGTGTGCTGCTCCCTCTCTCTTTTACCCCTCTCTGTGGTAGTTAACACATGTGTATGCTGATCCCTCTCTCTTTTACCCCTCTCTGTGGTAGTTAACACGTGCGTGTGCTGCTCCCTCTCTCTTTTACCCCTCTCTGTGGTAGTTAACACGTGCGTGTGCTGCTCCCTCTCTCTTTTACCCCTCTCTGTGGTAGTTAACACGTGCGTGTGCTGCTCCCTCTGTCTTTTACCCCTCTCTGTGGTAGTTAACACGTGCGTGTGCTGCTCCCTCTCTCTTTTACCCCTCTCTGTGGTAGTTAACACGTGCGTGTGCTGATCCCTCTCTCTTTTACCCCTCTCTGTGGTAGTTAACATGTGCGTGTGCTGCTCCCTCTGTCTTTTACCCCTCTCTGTGGTAGTTAACACATGTGTGTGTTGATCCCTCTCTCTTTTACCCCTCTCTGTGGTAGTTAACACGTGTGTGTGTGCTGATCCCTCTCTCTTTTACCCCTCTCTGTGGTAGTTAACACGTGCGTGTGCTGATCCCTCTCTCTTTTACCCCTCTCTGTGGTAGTTAACACGTGCGTGTGCTGCTCCCTCTCTCTTTTACCCCTCTCTGTGGTAGTTAACACGTGCGTGTGCTGCTCCCTCTGTCTTTTACCCCTCTCTGTGGTAGTTAACACGTGCGTGTGCTGCTCCCTCTCTCTTTTACCCCTCTCTGTGGTAGTTAACACGTGCGTGTGCTGATCCCTCTCTCTTTTACCCCTCTCTGTGGTAGTTAACACGTGCGTGTGCTGCTCCCTCTCTCTTTTACCCCTCTCTGTGGTAGTTAACACGTGTGTGTGCTGCTCCCTCTCTCTTTTACCCCTCTCTGTGGTAGTTAACACATGTGTGTGCTGATCCCTCTCTCTTTTACCCCTCTCTGTGGTAGTTAACACATGTGTGTGTTGATCTCTCTGTTCGTCGTGTGTTAATTAGAACGCGGCTCTGGTAATTAGGCCATTTATTAACGAAGGCAGTGACACAGCTGTGAGACTGACGACTTCATCTCCGCAGAGCGACGCCGAACACGACACAGGTACAGTAATACTATAAAACTACACACACGGCTACTGCGAGTACTACAAACACAACTAACACTACTGCAACTACTACTGCCGCCCAGTCTCACGTATTAGAAATTCAACAACAACTGAGGCTGCAAATCCTCCTGGGACCGAAGGAAATAAAGTGTATTGTAACATATATTTTTTGTTATTTTCTATCTATTTGGAGGTAAATGAAAACTTTAGCATTCAAATTTTGTTAATTTTGTTAGACACAAGTATTAAAATGATTAAACTAATACCTAAATTTAATCTTACATGTTTAAGAAATACAAATACATGAGAAATTGTAGTTTAAACGGTTATAAATAAAGGATATTTGATTTTCTTTTCCTTGTAACATAAAATATACCATTTTGGATCAAAAAGAAAAGGTGGTTCTAAAAGTCCCAGCCAAACAAATCATGTATCAGCAGAAAGACCTGTGCTCTACAAAGTACAGCAGGAATTAAGAGTCTGTCTCAAAACAGTTAAAAGACAGACTGGTTAACTCAGTGTCCACTATAAAAGACACATATACATATTTTAATGCTACGATTGTCTCGCACCTTCGATATTGTGTTACAAGCTGGACTCAGGCGTAAAACTTCTCTAACAGAGCGTTTACACTGAAACTAATCACCGTATCAGCGTATTGGAAACGATTTGCGTCCATATAAGTCGTGTCTGGGTCGTCAGAAACACTGGTCACATGACTCGGCGGGCGACACCACGTGGGCGGTAAAAACAAGGAAGTGAAGCACCGTGTCTGAAGTTTCCGTAGTTACAGAAGCCGAGGAAGATGCGAGCGTGAGAACAGTCTTTTCGTGGACTGACGCTGTTTCTCATTTGTCTAGGGTTTGTTTAAACTTTCCCGCAATAGCGCCGTCTGCCCGATGTCACGAACTTTATACACTGTAAACTGACTGAATGGTGATGATTTTTGAAATACGGCACTGCATTTTCCTGGTTATACCATTTGAAACTCAAAACATGTTCTAATAAACTTCCCCACTACAACTGTAATAATAATAATAAATAATAAATTAAATTTTAAAAAGTATACAGATAAAATAACTGTAATGCATAATACAGTTCAGTCCTTAAAACAATTGTTTAAAATTATATTATGTACACTGCAAAAATGGCCTATCAAAAAATAAGAAAACCCCCCCACTAATTTTGAGGTAAAAATGCCATAATTTAAGTGAAATTTTCTGCCAGTGCAGTGAGAAATTTTCACTTACCAAGTTTTCTTAAAACAAGACAAAATACGAATCTTGTTCTAAGCAGAAAACACTTGTTTCAAGTATTTATGGCAAAAATGTTCACCTTATTGGTTTGAGAAGGAAGTTAAAGAGGCTTAACCTGGCTTGATTTAATATAAAAACTGTGTAATATCGAGATAAGATAAATCAGGATGAAATATCTTGAAACAAGTAAAAAAAATCTCATCTTCTTAAGTAAAAAATTCTTATAACTGATCTTTTAAGATGAATCTGATTAATTCAAGTCAGTTTAACGATGCTAGAAAATCCTTTTTTGTAGTGTATGCACAGTATGTAATTTATTTTGCGATATGTAAATATTTGGAAAGTTTTGTGCTAAATGTACAGAAGCAACCACATCATGTTTGAAACGTAATAAAAAAAGAGCAGGTTAGCATAAGTTTAATGTGCTTTTCTGTTGTTCACAGTGTGTATGTAGTATGTGTAGGATTATTGTTTCTCTCTAGACACAAACTCGAAGTAAAAACAAAACTTGTTCTGATATTCCAGTCTCATGGTGAGATTCCTGAGCGGACAGGAGCAGGTCGGAGGGCCCGGGTCGGGTCACAAACAGACGGACAGCCTTTGGGCCTTTAAGAACAACATGATTTTATTTATTTGATCACCTCAGAGTCTGGGTTCATGTTTGGGACAGATCTCCATCTTTTATTCATTCAGACATGAGGCCGGCCTGGACCAGTCTGGAAACTCATCTAAGTGGAATCATTTAGTTTCAGTGGGGAAAAAGGAGGAAATGAGGAATTTTAAGGTTTTTTATTGATATTTAATCCATGGTCCAGAATGAAGAAACATTTGGACAGCTGCCATAGCGATTGACCACCACCATGCTGAACCAGGAAATTTAATATGAGACACTCTCGCTTCTTTAATTTATGTTTGATTCATTTGTTTACATCTTGGTTCAGTCCTGGTTTAGTCCTGCATTAGTCCTGCTTTAGTCCTGCAATAGTCCTGGTTGAGTGCTGGTTTAGTTCCATTTTAGTCACAGTTTAGTCCTGGTTTATTCCTGCATTAGCCCTGGTTTAATCCTGCATTAGTCCTGATTTAGTCCTACATTAGTCCTGGTTTAATGCTGGTTTAGTCCTGTTTCGATCCTGCATTAATCCTACTTTAGTCCTGCTTTAGTCCTGGTTTAGTCCTGGTTTAGTGCTGGTTTAGTGCTGATTTAGTCCTGCTTTAGTCCTGCAATAGTCCTGGTTGAGTGCTGGTTTAGTTCCATTTTAGTCACGGTTTAGTCCTGGTTTAGTCCTGCATTAGCCCTGGTTTAGTCCTGCATTAGTCCTGATTTAGTCCTACATTAGTCCTGATTTAGTCCTACATTAGTCCTGGTTTAGTGCTGGTTTAGTCCTGTTTCGATCCTGCATTAATCCTACTTTAGTCCTGCTTTAGTCCTGGTTTAGTCCTGGTTTAGTGCTGGTTTAGTGCTGGTTTAGTCCTGGTTTAGTCCTGGTATAGTGCTGGTTTAGTCCTGTTTCGATCCTGCTTTAGTCCTACTTTAGTCCTGCTTTAGTCCTGCTTTAGTCTTGGCTTATTGCTGGTTTAGTACTGGTTTAGTGCTGGTTTAGTCCTGCTTTAGTCCTGGTTTAGTCCTGGTTTAGTGCTGGTTTAGTCCTGGTTTAGTCCTGGTTTAGTCCTGCATTAGCCCTGGTTTAGTCCTGCATTAGTCCTGGTTTAGTCCTACATTAGTCCTGGTTTAGGTCTGTTTCAATCCTTCATTAATCCTACTTTAGTCCTGGTTTAGTCCTGGTTTAGTGCTGGTTTAGTCCTGCTTTAGTGCTGGTTTAGTGCTGGTTTAGTCCTGGTTTAGTCCTGGTTTAGTGCTGGTTTAGTCCTGCTTTAGTCCTGCTTTAGTGCTGGTTCAGTGCTGGTTTAGTCCTGCTTTAGTCCTGGTTTAGTCCTGGTTTAGTTCTCCTTTTGTCCTGTTTTTTCCTGTTTTATTCCTGCTTTAGTCCATCTTTAATCCTGTTTTTTCCAGCCTTATTCTGTATGTTTAGTCTTAGTCTTGTTTTTATTTTTAAGTGTTATCCCCATTATCTTATTTAGTTCCTTTTTTGATTAAATTTCCAATCCTCTCTCTTTCCCCTTTGGAATCTCCATCTGGCATTTCCTATGAAGACAGTCTCCTCTTTACAACAAACATCGTATCTCTGCCTCTCTCGCTCTCTCCTCCTTTACCTCTTTCCCTTACTCCCTCGCCATTTTTATCTCTTTATTAGTGCTCTCTCTCCCCCTCCTCTCTCTTTCTTCCCACTCTCATTTTCCCCTCTTTCTTTTCCTCACCCATTCTCTCTCACTCTTTCTCCTTTCTTCCCTACTCTCTCTTTCTCCTGTTTCTCCTTCTTTTTGTCTCCATCTCCGTTCTCTCCCTCCTTCTCCTCTTTCTCCTCTCTCCCGCTCCCTCTCTCCTCTCTTGTCCATTTATTGATCTGGGATTATTACAGCTGCCTGCATCATAACAAACCCTGAAAGAGACGTCAGCTCCTCTTAGACTCCAGAGCAAAAAGGGGCAATAGTCCTGGTTTAGACCTGGTTTAGACCTGGTTTAGACCTGCTTTAGAGCTGGTTTAGACCTGGTTTAGACCTGGTTTAATCCCGGTTAAATCCTGGTTTAGACCTGGTTTAATCCCGGTTAAATCCTGGTTTAGACCTGGCATAGACCAGATTTGGCCCTGATTTAGATCTGGTTTAGACCAGGTCTAGTCATGGTTTAGACCTGTTTTATAAACCTAGATAACCTCGATAGATGTGGTTTAGTCCAAGTTTATTACTGGTTTAGAGCTGGTTTAGTCCTGCTTTAGACCTGGTTCGGTGCTAGTTTAGTCCTGGTTTAGGCTCAGTTTAGACCTGATTTAGTCCTGCATTTGTCCTGGGTTGGTCCTGGTTTAGACTTGATTTAGACCTAGTTTAGGCCTAGTTTAGCAGTGTGAGTTGGTTAAGTCCTGGTTTAGTCCTGGTTTAGACCTGGTTTAGTCCTCATTTAGTCCTGATTTATACCCGTTCTAAACCTGGCTTAGTCCTGGTTTAGTCCTGGTCCAGACCTGGTTTAGTCCTGGTTTAATCCTAGTTTAGACCTGGTTTAGACCTGGTTTAGTCCTGGTTTATTCCTGGTTTAGACCTGGTTTAGTCCTGGTTTAGTCCAGGTTTAATCCTGGTTTAGACCTGGTTTAGTCCTGGTTTAGTCCTGGTTTAGTCCTGGTTTAGACCTGGTTTAGCCCTGGTTTAGACCTGGTTTAGTCCTGGTTTAGCCCTGGTTTAGACCTGGTTTAATCCTGGTTTAGTCCTGGTTTAGTCCTGGTTTAGACCTGGTTTAGACCTGGTTTAGACCTGGTTTAGTCCTGGTTTAGACCTGGTTTAGACCTGGTTTAGACCTGGTTTAGTCCTGGTTTAGTCCTGGTTTAGACCTGGTTTAGTCCTGGTTTAGACCTGGTTTAGACCTGGTTTAGACCTGGTTTAGTCCTGGTTTAGACCTGGTTCAGTCCTGGTTTAGTCCTGGTTTAGACCTGGTTTAGACCTGGTTTAGACCTGGTTTTGTCCTGGACTCATTGTCCTTGAATAGACTTAAACCTTTTGTTGTCCCACATTAATCCTGACTTAATTTTTCTGGTCGAAGTCTTAAATCCTTCACATCTGGCAGTTCCACCTTCGGCTAAATCTGAAATATTCCCACATAAACTTGTCTTTCCTCTCCATATTTTAGAGATAATTTAATTTGGAGAGTGACCCGGAGTTTATTAGCTCGGGGGCTAACGTTAGCGTGGACAGCACAGGTGCATTGTGGGTAAGGCCTGTTCGTGGTGATAAAAACAGAAGAGACACGGAGGAAAGGCGACGCTGGAGGGAGTCATCAGGAGGAAGACTGGACACTCAAGGCTGGCACAAGATGGAAAGAAGGAGGGAGGGAGGGAGAGGGGAGATAGAGAGAGTCGTCAGGACCAGGACTGGACACTCTGGTACAGAAGACGGAGAGAAAGAGGGGAGAGGAGGAGTGAAGAAGAGAAAAGGGAGAGGAGAAAAAGGGGCGTTCGGGGTGAAAGAGTGAGACAGAGAGAGTGTGAGGAGAGAGAGGAGAGAAGGAGGGAGAAATAGAGAAGGAGGGAGAGAGAAGGGGACGGAGAGAGAGGGAGTAATCAGGAGAGAGAGAGAGACTTGTAGAGACTCTGAAAAATGAACCCTGTGCTCATCCATAAACCTACTGTCTTAGTCCTGGTTTAGACCTGGTTTAGACCTGGTTTAGTCCTGGTTAAATCCTGGTTAAATCCTGGTTTCGACAAGTTTTAAACCTGGTTTCGACGTGGTTTAGATCTGGCTTAGTCCTAGTTTAGATCTGATTTAGTCCTGGTTTAGACCTGGTTTAGTCTTGGTTTAGTCTTGGTTTAGATCTGTTCTAGACCTGATTTTGACCTGTTTTTGTCATGGTTTAGTCCTAATTTAGTAGTGGTTTAGACCTGGTTTTGGCCTGGTTTCAACCTGTTCTAGACCCGATTTAGACCTGGTTTAGTTCTGCTTTCCACCTAGTTTAGTCCTTGTTTCAACCCGTGATACACCTGATTTATTCATGTTTTAGTCCTGGTTTCGACCTGGTTTAGTCCTGGTTTAGTCCTGGTATAGTCCTGGTTTAGTCCTGGTATAGTCCTGGTTTAGTCCTGGTTTAGACCTGGTTTATGTATGTTTATCGGAGTATCAGATACCAGGGGTTTAACTAGACCTACTGATCGACCTGTTTCAAGATATTTCAGACTATTTTGTGATTGCAGTTCACGGAAACAAAATACCAGCAGAATAAGAAAGTTTAAACAAAAGAAACTGAGATTAAATCCACTTATTCTTTGCCGTCTTTCAGATACAGTTCACATGGGGTTAGTCCTGGTTTAGTCCTGATGTTTAGTCTAGTCCCACTCATCCACTCATTTTAATTTTCCTTGTTTTAAAATAGCTGATTTAGTCCTGTAAATAGACCAGTTAAATCCTGGTTTGGACTTTGTTTGGTCCTGGTCTAGTCCTTGTTTAGACTTTCCAAACTTAATGAAGTGTGTGTTGGATTAGTGGGATAGCAGAATTCCTGTAGTGATCCGTGTTCTGATCCTGTGTGGTCCTGGAGCCTTAAATAAACGCTGTGATTCGCCTGTCACTCTTTTAATGAACGGCGCTGCTCACACCTGCGCAGGTGTTATGGCGCCATCTGCTGCCCCGTGCCTGCGCCGTGATTGGCCAGCTCCGCCTCAGCCCCGCGCTCTGATTGGTCGGCGAGGGGATAACGAGGCGATAAAGCGTGTGTAGATGAGTGTGGGTTTATGGTCTGGCTCTGGAGGTTTTTGCCCCGGTTCAGAGCTGCTTTTGTGGGCTGTGTTCTCCGCAGAGACACAGCACACCCCCGGGGGGCACTGTGGCAGATGTGAGCGGCTGTAAAACACCGGAGTGACACAAACTGAAGGAATCCGGCTACAAACGACAAGAGTTTGTCCTTAGACATGTCCTCTTTTGTCCTCTGTGCACTCGGTTTAACAGGTTTACACGCACATATCATCTGCTTAAAAAGACATAAGCCTACACCACTATGACGATAAAAAATACTTTCTTTAGACAACAGAATGTGATTTTCAATATTAAATCATAGCACGCTCTTCTTAATGAAAATGTTTATTCGGGATTAATCTTAATTCCAAAGTAAATGGGTGGTTTATTCTGATTTTAAAGCCAAATTAATTTATTCCTGGATCATGTAAACGTTTATTCTTCTTCAAAATAATCCCGGTGGTTCGTGCTCGTTGGCTCGTCCTTCTGATCCGGCTCCTAAAGTCGTCTCTTCGGACTTTCCTCCACGTCTCTTTGGATTTGTGAGCGGGATGTGGGAGTGGGCTGAGGTGTGGCAGCCTCAGACTCAGTTTATCTTCTTCCCTTCTCCTCCTCAGCTCACAGACGTAAAGCGTGAGGACAGAATTCTCCAGCCGCTGCTTCATTATCACAGGAACGACAGCGGAAAAAGTTCGGATCGTGTTTGTGTCGGCAGCGTAACGACAAACCGAGATGACAGAAGAGCCGGGAGCAGCTGAAGTGTGGGTTTTCTTCCCAAAGACGGAAATACGTTTGTGTCGCTGTCCAATCAGAACCTTCCCCACCCCCAGATGCTGAGAGGGATTAAATAAAGACGATTTAACGTGTTTTCCATGTAAAGATCAATTCAGAATTATTATTTCCATGTAAACACGAAGAAGAATATTTTAAATGAGAACTATTTAATTCAGAACAATTAATTCAGAATTAAAAAACATGTAAACGTGGCCTATGTGCTCTTATACTTGTTCTGATACAGCTCAAGATCATTCAGGAAAAGCTCATTTCTGTCCTGTGAATGTGATTTTTTTCAGTATCAATACTTATTGAAATAAATATCTAATCTCGATACTAGTTTTAGTATAAATGAGTATCTGATTTTCTATACTTTTGACAACTTTAATACAAAAATGCGCTGCTATTAGCATGTCCAAGCTTCAGTCCTGTAGTTGCATGTTTTTTTAATCACATTTAAAGCTGGTGTATAAAACATGCCATAGGCCCTTATCGCACATGTTTGCTGGTGCGAGTCTAATTGGGAGTAATTGTGTTTGTCTGTATGCGCCCCCTGCTGGTTAATCACAGGATCTCACGCTGTTGTTTTTGGACTAAACTGATGTCATTCTCTAATAAAGACGCATGCATTTTTAATCGGTGTAGAATAATTTAAACTGTCAGAAACCAGGATGTTTGTGATGTGACGTGTGAATGTGGTGAAGATTTAGTTTCATTCTTCAATATTCGGTGGAATCGTACCGGAAACTGTGATGTTTACGTCGAGAGCGGGATTCAAACCAGCAACCGTCTGATCACTGGACAAACGCTCGACCAAGTGAACTTCTGTCACCCCAGTAGCAGTGGCAGTAGTAGTAGTAATAAAGATAGTAACAGTAATAGTAGTAGCAGTAGTAGTAGTTGTAGTAGTCGTAGTAGTAGTGACAAAAGAAGAAATTCAATTTGTCAACTGAACTAGCAGTAGTAGTTTTAGTAGCAGTAGTAGTAGTAATAGTAGTAGCAGTAGTAGTTGTAGTAGTAGTAGCAGTAGTAGTAGTAGTAATAGTAGTAGTAGTCGTAGTAGTAGTAGTAGTTGTAGTAGTAGTAGCAGTAGTAGTAGTAGTAGTAGTAGTAGTAACTAGTAATGGCAAAAGGAGAGATTCAATTTGTCAACTGAACTAGTAGGAGTAGTAGTAATAAAAGTAGTAGCAGTATTAGAAGTGGTAGTAATAGTAGTAGCAGTAGTAGTAGTAGAAGTAGTAGTAGTAACAGTAGTAGTAATAATAGTAGTAGTATCAGTAGTAAGAGTAACAGTAGTAGTAGTAATAATAGTACAAGTAGTAGTAGCTGCAGTAAAAGTAGTAGTAGTAGTAGTAGTAGAAGTAGTATCAGCAGTAACAGTAGTAGTAGTTGTAGTAGTAGTAGCAGTAGTAGTAGTAGTAGTAGTAGTAGTAGTAGTAGTAGTTGTAGTAGTAGTAGCAGTAGTAGTAGTAGTAATAGTAGTAGTAGTAGTAGTAGTAGTAGTAGTTGTAGTAGTAGTAGCAGTAGTAGTAGTAACTAGTAATGGCAAAAGGAGAGATTCAATTTGTCAACTGAACTAGTAGTAGTAGTAGTAATAAAAGTAGTAGCAGTAACAGTAGTAGTAGTAATAACAATAACAACAATAGTAATAATAATAATAATAATAGCAGTAGTAATAGCAGTAACAATAGTGGTAATAATAACATATAACAGTATGGTAGTAGTAGTAATAAAAGTAGTAGCAGTAACAGTAGTAGTAGTAGCAGCAGTAACAGTAACAGCAGCAGTAGTAGTAGTAGTAGTAGTAGTAGCAGTAGTAGTAGCAGTAACAGTAGTAGTAGTAGCAGCAGTAACGGTAACAGTAGTAGTAGTAGTAGTAGTAGTAGTAGTAGTAGTAGTAGTAGTAGTAGCAGCAGTAACAGTAGTAGTAGTAGCAGCAGTAACAGTAGTAGCAGTAGTAGTAGTAGTAGTAGTAGTAGTAGTAACAGTAGTAGTAGTAGCAGCAGTAACAGTAGTAGTAGTAGCAGCAGTAACAGTAGTAGTAGTAGCAGCAGTAACAGTAGTAGTAGTAGTAGTAGCAGCAGAGCAGCAGTAACAGTAGTAGTAGTAGTAGAAGTAGCAGCAGTAACAGTAGTAGTAGTAGCAGCAGAGCAGCAGCAACAGTAGTAGTAGTAGCAGTAGTAGTAGTAGTAGTAGTAGTAGTAGAAGCAGTAGTAGTAGTGCAGAATACCAACCACACCTCTTGTTTCATGTCGTACTGAAGTGCTTTGAGAATCAAGTTCGTGCAGCTATTACCTTATTTAGATGTTTTTCACTAAAGCTTCATTACGGAACATCTCGTATAAAACAGAACAAAGCCGCGGCGCGTCTCGCTCCTCTGTAAACATTTGTGTTTGTGCCACTTGTTGATAATAAACCAAACCTGTTCTTTGTCTGGCGTGTTTCTGTACGACGGCTCCCGCTGAGGCAGATTCACACACACACAAACACACACACACACACACACACACACACACACACACACACACACACACACACACACACACACACACACACACACACACACACACACACACACACAGATTCATACAGACACATGTGGGTTTAAATTCAGATTTGATTTCATGCATAATTAGTTCAACCATCGCTGACGCCGCACGCTGGGAATCCAAACATACAAACGGAAAATTCTACATGGAAAAGGGAGGAGGAGAGGAGGAGAGGAGGAGAGAGGGAAGTCTACAGGGGAAAGAGAGGGAGGAGAGGGAGGAGGAGAGGAGAGAGGGAAGTCTACAAGAAAGAGAGAGGCTAAAGCGGGTAAAGTTAAATCATGTAACAGCAATTAGCAGGTGATTATATGGACCAGTGCTTATGTGTTCTGTGGGTTACTCATTTTGGAAAAACTTAGGGGAAAGTGACACAAAACGAGTCCTGGTTTAGTCCTGGTTTAGTCCTGGTTTAGTGGCCCTTGAGTATTGGTTAAGTCCTAATTCAGTCCCGGTTTAGCCCTGGTTCAGTGTCTCTTAACTCCTGGTAAAGTCCTAGTTTAGTCCTTGTTCAGTCCTAGTTTTGTCCTTGGTTTATAAAGACACTTCAGTCTTGGTTCAGTCCTGGTTCAGTCCTGATTTAGCCCTGGTTCAGTCTCGGTTCGGTCCTGGTTGAGTCCTGTTTCTGTTCTTCTTGTGTCCTCATTGAGTCCCAGTTCAGTCCCAGTTCAGTTCCAGTTCAGTTCCAGTTCAGTTCCAGTTCAGTCTCGATTCGGTCTTGGTTCAGTCCTGGTTCGATCCTGGTTTGGTTCTGGTTTGGTCCTGGTTGAGTCCTGGTTGAGTTCTGATTGGGTCCTGTTTCATCCTGGTTTAGACCTGATTTAGCCCTGGTTCAGTCTTGGTTTGGTCCTGGTTGAGTCCTTGTTGAGTTCTGCTTAAGTCCTTGTTCAGTCCCAGTTCAGTCCTGGTTCGATCTTGGTTTGGTCCTGATTGAGTCCTGGTCGAGTTCTGGTTGGGTCCTGTTTCGGTCCAGGTTGAGTCCTGTTTCAATTCTAGTTGTGTCCTTGTTGAGTCTTGCTTCAGTCCTAGTTCAGTCCCGGTTCAGTCTTGGTTCAGTCTTAGTTTGATCCTGGTTCAGTCCAGGTTGAGTTCTGGTTGGGTCCTGTTTCAGTCCTGGTTGAATCATAGTTCAGTGCTGTTTTAGACCTGCTTTAATCCTGGTTCAGCCCCAGTTTAGTCGTGTTTTAGTCCTGGTTCAGTCCTGGTTCAGTCCTGTTTTAGACCTGGTTTAGTCCTGGTTCAGTTTTGGTTCAGTCCTGTTTACAGTAGTCCCATTTCAGTCCTCATTTATCCCTGGTTCAGGCCCGGTTCGGTCTTGGTTCAGTCTTGGTTCAGTCCTAGTTCAGTCCTGTTTTAGACCCACTTTAATCCTGGTTCAGCCCCGGTTTAGTCCTATTTTAGTCATGTTTTAGTCCTTGTTCAGTCCTGGTTCAGTCATGTTTTAGTCCTTGTTCAGTCCTGGTTCAGTCCTGGTTTAGTCCTGGTTCAGTCCTGGTTTAGTCCAGGCTTTGTTTTATGTCCATCAAACCTGTTTTTGCCCCCCCCCCCTTCCCCGATATGACTCAGCACATAAACTTCATTTTACCCGCTGTATTTCTTCAAACTCTGTAGATAAACCAATAATGAAATGCTTAAGTCAAATGTACAATATTTAAATTTAAACTCCTAATTTATGCATAACCCATTCAAATGAAACCACTGTAGAAATTGCCAATCTTTTCTTTCTCTTCTGGCTGTTGTGCGAGTACGTTATATTAGATTGCCTGCGCGTCGAGCCTGAGTGTCTTGTTCAAGAGCACAAGGTCACCCGTGTCTCTGTTCCATATTTAAAGCCGAGTGGAGCCGGAGCATCTTTGTGTCAGTCTGAGTTTGGCTCGTCTCTCTGCGTTTTAATGACTTCTGCACACAACTCATCTATCATCATATTTCACACAATCTATTACTGACACTGCCCACCGCACACCGCTCCCTCCCTCCCTCCTCCTCCCTCTCTTTTCTCTTTCTCTTTATCGCAACGCCCCTCTCTCTCACTCCCTCTTTTTCTCTTTATCGCAGCACCCCTCTTTTTCTCTCTCTCATACCCCTGTCTCTCCTCTCTCCTATTCTCCCCCTCTCTCTCTCCTTCTTTTTCTCTTTATCGCAGCACCCCTCTTTTTCTCTCTCTCATACCCTTGTCTCTCCCTCTCCTATTCTCCCCCTCTCTCTTTCTCTCTCTCACTCCCTCTTTATCGCAGCACCCCTCTTTTTCTCTCTCTCATACCCCTGTCTCTCCCCTCTCCTATTCTCCCCCTCTCTCTCTCCTTCTTTTTCTCTTTATCGCAGCACCCCTCTTTTTCTCTCTCTCTCTCTCATACCCCTGTCTCTCCTCTCTCCTATTCTCCCTCTCTCTCCTTCTTTTTCTCTTTATCGCAGCGCCCCTCTTTTTCTCTCTCTCATACCCCTGTCTCTCCTCTCTCCTATTCTCCCCCCCTCTCTCTCCTTCTTTTTCTCTTTATCGCAGCACCCCTCTTTTTCTCTCTCTCTCATACCCCTGTCTCTCCTCTCTCCTATTCTCCCCCCCTCTCTCTCCTTCTTTTTCTCTTTATCGCAGCACCCCTCTTTTTCTCTCTCTTTCTCTCCCCTCTCCTATTCTCCCCCTCTCTCTCTCCCTCGGTGTTTTCTTTTTTGGTACATCCTCTATCCCCCTCCTCTACCTCTCTCTCTCTCTCTGTCTCTTTATCGCAGCACCCCTCTTTCTCTCTCTCCCTCTCATACCCCTGTCTCTCCTCTCTCCTATTCTCCCCCTCTCTCTCTCCCTTGGTGTTCTCTTTTTTGGTACATCCTCTATCCCCCTCCTCTACCTCTCTATCTTTCTCTCTCTGTCTCTTTATCACAGCACCCCTCTTTTTCTCTCACTCTCTCCCACACCCCGTCTCTCCTCTCCCATTCTCCCCCTCTCTCTCCCTCCATGCCTTATTCTTCTCTACCTCCTCTATCCCCTCCTCTACCTCTCTATCTTTCTCTCTCACTTTCCGTCTCTTTATCGCAGTAGCCTTCTGTCTCTGTCCTTCTTTCTCATTCTCTCCTTTTTTGCTTTCTCTATTCCCTCTTTCTCTCTCTCTTTCTTCTCCCCTCTCCCATTCTCCCCCACTGTCTCTCTCTCTCGCCTTCATTTTCTCTACTCTTTCTCTTCCTCCTCTTCCTTCCTCTCTTTCGCCTTCTCTCTCCTTTGCTTTCTCTATCCCCTCTTTCTCTCTCTCCATCTCTTTATCTCGCTCTCACTCTCTCTCTCTCACCCCATTATCCTCTCTCTCCTTGTCCTTCTTTTTCTCTACCCCCTCTCTTCCTCCTCTTCGTTGCTTTCTCTATCCTCTCTCTCTATCTCTTTATCTCTCTCCCACACCCCCATTCTTCTCTCTCACCTTCTGTCTCCCTCTGTCCTTCTTTTTCTTTATCCCTGTTCTTCTTTTTCTCTCTTCCTCCTCTCCCTCTCTCTCCCTTCCTTTCTTTCTCTCTCGCTCCATCTCTTTATCTCCTCTCTCTCCTTCTGTCTCCCTCTGTCCTTTTTCTTTCTCCCTCTCTCTCACCCTCCTCTTCCCGCCTCTCCTCTTTGCTTTCTCTACCCTCTCTCTTTCTCTCTGCCCTTCTCTCCCTCTCTCCACTCCCAGTTTCTCCCGCTCTCTGTCTCTCTCTTCTCCACCCTCTACCTCCCCCTGTCTTCCCCACCCTCTTTCTCTCACCCTCCCTTCCACTTTTCTCCCCCTCTCTGTCTGTCTCTCCTCCCCTCTTCCGTTCTCTCTCCCTCCCCCTCTCTCCCATAGCGCTAGCGTCGCGGTCAAAGTCGGAATAATTGTCAATGAATATTTAACAAGATGGAGGAGATGAGAGGAGGAGCGGAGAGCTGTGGTCATTGGGGCGTACCGGCAGTGGATTAGCAGACGCCATGATGAAGTGCACAATAAATACTAAATAAACAACTCCGCACATATATATAGTGTAACACGCGGACGCCATTTTGTGCCTGTCGTATCTGATCCGGGGGGTTTAGCGCCGCAGCATTTGAAACTGAGAATGTCAACGCTCCTGAGGTTTATCAGCGCAGCCTCTCGTCAGACGGCAGAGAAATCCGACGTCTCCTCGCGTGTGTTAAGGAGGAGGCCGGATCGATGCTCGCTGTAACGGGGCTGTGTCGTTGGGCAAGACACTTCGCGGATGTCGTACAGAGCCGGTGGGGATTTACGTTAAGCCTGTTTGACCCTCATTGCACCTCATTGGCTGCAAGTTCAGTTTAGAGTTGAGTTCAGTTCTCGTTGAGTCCTCTTTGAGTCCTGGTTGAGTCTTGGTTCAGTCCTGGTTTAGTCCTGGTTCAGTTCTCACTGAGTCCTGGTTCAGTCTTGGTTCAGTCCTGGTTCGATCTTGGTTTGGTCCTGGTTTAGTCCTGGTTCAGTTCTCATTGAGTCCTAGTTGAGTCTTGGTTCAGTCCTGGTTCGATCCTGGTTTAGTCCTGTCAGTTCTCACTGAGTCCTGGTTCAGTCTTGGTTCAGTCCTGGCTCGATCCTGGTTGAGTCCTGTTTCACTTCTCGTTGAGTCCTGGTTGAGTCCTGGTTGAGTCCTGGTTGAGTCCTGGTTCGATCCCGGTTCAGTCTTGATTCAGTCCTGGTTCAGTCTTGGTTCGATCCTGGTTCAGTCCTGGTTCAGTCCTGTTTCAATTCTCGTTGAGTACTCGCTGAGTCCTGGTTCAGTCCTGGTTCAGTTCTTGTTGAGTCCTTGTTGATTCCTGGTTCAGTCCTGAATCAGTTCTTTTTGAGTCCTGGGTGAGTCTTGTTTCATTCCTGGTTCAGTCTTGGTTCAGTCTTGGTTCAGTCCTGGTTCGATCCTAGTTCAGTCTTGGTTCAGTCCTGGTTCAGTCCTGGTTCAGTCTTGGTTCGATCCTGGTTCAGTCCTGGTTGAGTCCTGTTTCAATTCTCGTTGAGTACTCGCTGAGTCCTGGTTCAGTCCTGGTTCAGTTCTTGTTGAGTCCTTGTTGATTCCTGGTTCAGTCTTGGTTCAGTCTTGGTTCAGTCCTGGTTCAGTCTTGGTTCAGTCCTGGTTCAGTCCTGGTTCAGTCCTGGTTCAGTCCTGGTTCGATCCTGGTTCGATCTTGGTGGGACTTTACATTACACCTGTTTTCTCCTCATTGCACTTGTGGCTCATTCGTTTTAGAGTTTATTATAAAATGTTATTGTTTATTTTTAAAGCTTCATGGCCCCAGTGAACATTTCAGACCTCATTGCTCCTACACCCAAGTCTCGCTTAAAAACACACTTTTACTCAGTGGATTTTTTTTTAGTATTTTTTATGTTTTTTATTGACTTGCTTATTTATGCATTTTATGCTTTATTTTATTTAATGTGCTAATTTATATAGTGCTGACTCTGTGCAGCACTTTGGAGACTGTGTTGGTAAAATGTGCTGAACAAATCGGACTAGTTTGGTAAAGTGTATAAAATGTAGTGATTAATGACAATTATACAGTTAGAATTGAACCAACAACTCCTGTTTCAATTACACAGACAGTGCAGGTGAAGTGTTTTGCCCAAGGACAAAATATGAACTGTTGGAATTGAACTAACAACTGCACCACTTGAGATACTTTGATCTAATACTTGGTCTTGGCTCTGATATAGACCTGGTTTAGTCTTGGTCTTCCCCAGGTTTTGTTTTGGGTTTAGTGCCAGTTTAGTCCCAATGTAGACTTGCTTTGGTGCTTATCTCGTCCTGGTTTAGTTCTGGTTCAGTCCTGGTTTAGTACAGTGTCAATCCCAGTTCAAACCTGGTTCAATCCTGGTTTAGTCCTGGTTTAGTCCAGCTTCAATGCTGGTTTAGTCCTGTTTCAGTCCTCTTTTAGTCCAGTATCAGTCCTAGGTAGTTTTAGTACTGATCAGGTTCTGGTTTAGTCCTATTTCAGTCTTAGTTTAGTGCAGTTTCAGTCCAGTTTCAGTCCTGGATAGTTTTAGTACTGATCAGGTCCTGATTTAGTCCTGTTTCAGTTCAGCCCTGTTTCAGTCCTGGTTTAGTCTTGTTTCAGTCTTGTTTCAGTCCTGGTTCAGTCCTGGTCTAGTCCTGGTTTAGTTCTGATTTAGTCCCGTTTCAAACCTGGCTTAGTCCTGGTTTACTCCAGCTTCAATGCTGGTTTAGTCCTGTTTCAGTTTCAGTCCTGGTTTAGTCTTGTTTCAGTCCTGATTTAGTCCTGGTTCAGTCCTGGTTTAACTCTGGGTTAGTTCTGGTTGAGTCTTCTTTCAGTCCAGTGTCAGTCCTGGATAGTTTTAGTCCTGATCAGGTCCTGGTTTAGTCCTGTTCCAGTCCTGTTTTAGGTGCTAGTTTATTTTTAAAACTATTATTGCTTTAAATCCCCGGTGTCTAAAGTGAAGTTCCTGCGTGTGCTTCTGCGTCGGCCATTTTGTGCCTGCTCTTTTGTTTTGGACGAGCCGGGCTGGACAGAGACGAGGAGGTCATGAAATAGTAATTATGACCACGGGCACTAATTTAGACTCTACTGTGAGCTGTGTTAAATATTCAGACAGAACATGTGAAGGTTACAGGTTCACCGCCTGCTGCCAACGTGCCTCTGAGCAACGCAGGACGAACTGAGTCACAGGGAGGGAGTTTGAGATGGTTAAAAGTTCATTTTCACATATTTTTGGTGATTACTTTTTCCTGGTTTATTTTGGTGTTTAGTCCTGGTTTAATCTCTGGTTTAGGATGAGTCCTAGTTTAGCTCAGTGTTAGTCCTGGTTCAGTCCGGGTTTAGTTCTAGTCCTGTTTTAGTCCTGGTCTGGTATCTTATATATCAGATCTATTGTTGTTGTTGATCTGTTGCATATTCATAAATTCTGGATTAGTCCTGGTTAAGTCCTGGTTTGATTCTGGTTTGGTCCTATTAAGTCCTGGTCTAGTCCTGATAGAGTCCTGGTTAAGTCTTGGTATAGTCCTGATTCAGTCCTGGTTTTGTCCTGGTTCAGTTCTGATTCAGTACTAGTTTGATTCTGGTTTGATTCTGGTTTGATCCTGGTTAAGTCCTGGTCTAGTCCTGATTCAGTCCTGGATTAGTCTGGTTCAGTTGTGATTTAGTACTGATTTGGTCCTGGTTAAGTCCTGGTCTAGTCCTGATTCAGTCCTGGCTCAGTCCTGGTCTAGTCCTGATTCAGTCCTGGTTTAGTTCTGATTCAGTCCTGGATTAGTCTGTTTCAGTTGTGATTTAGTACTGGTTTGGTCCTGGTTAAGTCCTGGTCTAGTCCTGAGTCAGTTCTGGTTAAGTCCTGTTCTAGTCCTGATTCAGTCCTGGTTTAGTCCTGATTCAGTCCTGGATTAGACTGGCTCAGTTCTGATTCAGTCCTGGCTCAGTCCTGGTCTAGTCCTGGTTCAGTCCTGGTGTAGTCCTGGTTCAGTCCAGGTCTAGTCCTGGTTTAGTCCTGGTTAAATCCGGGTTATATGTTGGAGCAGTGAATCTTCAGACATATGGAGCAGGAGTCATTCATCTGAACAGAGACAGGTTTATGATCCTCACCGGTCCCATTATGTTCTGTACAAGAGAGGTCCCTGTCTGATCCTGGGTTAGACCTGGTTTAGCCCTGATTTAGACCTGGTCTAGTTTTGGTTCAGTCCTGGTTTAGTCCTGGTTCAGTCCTGTGAAACCACAGTTTGGCCTTGATTTTGGTGCCAGTCATAGTTTTAGTATCTGGTTTTATCCTCGTTTAACTCTGGTTTAGCACTGGTTTAGTCCTTGTTTAGTCCTCGTTTAACTCTGGTTTAGCACTGGTTTAGTCCTTGTTTAGTCCTCGTTTATCTCTGGTTTAGCACTGGTTTAGTCCTGGTTTAGTCCTGGTTTAACTCTGGTTTAACACTGATTTAGCCCTGGTTTAGTCCTGGTTTAGTCCTTGTTTAGTCCTCGTTTATCTCTGGTTTAGTCCTGGTTTAGTCCTGGTTTAGTCCTGGTTTAACTCTGGTTTAACACTGGTTTAGTCCTCATTTAACCCTGGTTTAGCCCTGGTTTAGTCCTGCTTTAGTCCAAGTTAAATCCTGTTTAATCCCATGTTTAGTCATGATTTAGGACTGGTCTTGGTTTCTGTGGTTTAACACTTTTTGTTCATTCGATTTGAATTTAAATAACTAATAATATAGAAACGAAACAAAACTTTGCATTGTTATAATGAGATAATTCATTTATTTTATTGTATTTAGAATAAACTGCTTTGTTTTATTGTTTTTGAAGCTAACAGTGATTTGGCCCAATTGAAATCACTAACTGCTCTGTAATTTAGCTCCGTGTTAGAAGTTACTGTTTACATTGAGGCGCTACTTTACCCAGAGAATATAAAAGTCGTACGATCCCATTTAGTGCACCGCAGATACGACGCCGTGAGTTCTTTTAGCTGTAAACAAATGGAATAATTAGTGTTTGCACAATTAGAATTTAAATGAGCGCTTGGACATGTGGACTTTAGTTAGAGACCACTGTTTAATTAACACCTCGTAATGTGAGAAACTCCATCAGAAACTCATTTAGTTTAAAAGGAAATGGAGAGACAGCTCCGTGTACAAACGCAACTTAAGATTCAACGTAGTTCCAAGATCAAATGTTAGTACTTCCTTTTGTATTACATGTGTTCTTATATTTGGTATTCCCTCAGTTTTCCACGTGTACAGCTCAAGATTATTTTTTATTTTTTATTCAAACGGTTCACAGTAGTTTTAGTCTCAATCCGAACTGCAAAAAACAGTCTAGTCAAGCTAAAATGACTTGGATTAAGACATTTTTATCATGATTTGAGTAAATTTCTCTTGATAAGTAAAGTTATCTGCATGTGCAAGACTTCTGTACTATGAAAATACATCCTGCTGCACTTAAAATAAGAAAAACAACAACTTATTGCACTTAAAATAAGAAATAAAATCAGATGTCGCAGATAATTTCACTTGTCAAGATGAATCTGCTCAAATAAAGTAAAATGCTCTTAATTTAAGTCATTTTAACTCATCAAGATATAGTTTTTTTCCAGTTCAATGCCGACAAAATACAGGGAAAGGGCGAGACAAAACTCGGGAGCTAAAATGACGCAGCAAACTTTGAACGAGTCTAACCCACGACCTTCTTGCTAACAGGAGGAGACAGGATAACCACTCTGCCACAGTGACACAGGGAGAACATGTTCGCCGTAATAGCCTGTTTACTCCTGCGATATCCCTACACTGGGGTCTATTTCTTGTCGGGCGGCGGTTTTCGCAGGTAGAAGTGTTGTGCATTAAAAGTCTAATGCGTGCTCCTGTCTGCCTCATTCAGAGCTGATTACCTCCAAAACAGAAAGCCATTTATTTTTCATTAGGAGCAAAACGCAGGAGCTCGTCTGAATACGCCTCTGCATATGGACCGGAATGAGCCATCTCCACAAGGACGAGGAAGACGAGGAGACTGCACTGTAAAACACACACTGTGAGGAAGACGACGCTGCAGAAACATACAGAAGATTGAGTTACACTGACTAGTACGGGTTGATTTATGGGAGCGTAATTGACTTGCATGTACTCGGGGCTGGTGTGATTCTTAGTCAAGTATCCGTGGACATTTTAAGTGGGGGAAAGTTTATTGTCTTCTGCGTTTGACTCATTTTGACACGTCTCTGAGTTCAACCTGTATTTGACCCATTCTTTAGTGTCTCTTAGACCTGTCAGGAGCAATGGACAAGATCTTGAGCTAGTCTTGGTAAGGATAAGCGTGTACAATGTGTGATTTTTGGCCCTTTTCGAGCAGATTTTTCACTTAGGCGACTGTTTTTGGGATCAAGTTTTGGCTTAATCATGTGTCGTGCTTCTTGTAGTAAACATGTGGTAATGAGAGCCAATGAATACCTCACAAAGAATATCAAACCTGTATGACATTCAGTCGCCTCTTGTGAAGGTTTCGCACTGCGTGTTGTGTTTTAGGTTAATGGGAGAAATGGGAGTTCTCAGAGGAAATGCCCCGGAGCACAGGTAGAACATGCAAACTCCATACACAAAACCCCAACCGCCACTGAAGCTCCATGGCACAAAAAACTATCGTCAGCTTGTAATTTATAGTTACAAACAGTATGTTCTTTGTGAAATCTAGTCTGTATTTGTATCTGCTACTGACAGGTGTATGAATAATAGGGCTGGGTATCATTAGGAAGTTGACGATACGATACATAAACATAGGCCACGACATTTTTGGATACAATACACTTTTGATTCAATATGATTCGATACGATATATTTCAAATCAATCCGATACAGTTCAGTGAAAAATAAAGGCTAAATCATGGCTGTGATACTAAAAGTTCACCAAGTTTTCATCAAAACAGTGAAAATGTCAACACAATTGTAGCTGTTACACAAAATAATTTAGTAAAAATATCCCTAAAAATACTCTTGGTGATACATTGATACAGCAGTTCACAATATCGATACTGTATCATCACATTAAACGATACGATATATCGATAACATATGTTTCTGTCTATCTAAAATAACTTCAAGGTGCACTATGTAACTTCTAAGGTGGAGGGTTTGCTACATGCTTGTCTCCATGGAGATGTTATTTCTTTGCCTGGAATGTTCCACATTAGAACATTAAACATAACTCTCATGCATTTGTTCAATTATAGGTGTTTTATAGCTTAAAAACACCTTAAAAACATAAATTTGTACCATGTGCAGGCTTGCTCCTCCATAGATCTGACCATTAACCTGTCTCCACAGTGACTGCCAAGTTTGTTTCCATACTGTGAAATAATTAAAGGGCCACTAAACACCAAAATGACTTTTTCCTACTGATTAGCTGTGTAAATGGGTCTAAAACCGAAGTGTAACCCTCTCCCTGGCCTTGTTTTGACATTTTAGTTCATATTTGTTAAAAATCTGACTTTTAGGTCAAAGTCGTGTCTGTAACGGCCTCTTTAGGATCAACTACGCTAAGAACATTTGAATTTCCGGTTCAGACTAACGGCCGCCAGTGAGTCAGATGCAGGTTTTTACGTGACGGCCGCAGCCACTGGCGTCTACGGGCGGGACGTGAGGAGCTCCTCTCAGCCCCGCCCCGACCTGGCACCGCGATGTCCCGCCGTGTCTGGAGAAAAGGGAAATGGCGTGATCCAAGCACAAATGTCTGGAGTGCACCGGTCAGCGCCATGCTGGATTGTTGTGGGTGTCGGTCGACTGTCAATCATTGCTCCGGAGCCCGCACCACACCGCCCACTCTGGAGGATTTTTAATATTTTGCTTAGGAGCGGAGTAAAGCTAGTGATGGCGAGATGAAGCCCCATGAAGCACTGAAGTGTTCAAGTGTCCAAACAAACGTATATCAGGCAGAGTGATAAAAGTACAATCAGCATGATCATCATGGTTCTGATGGAAAGATTAAATAGAACAAATGAATGATTAAATATTTGATGTGTTTGTGATACCGACATAAATTGTGAATTTCTGTTTTCGTGACAGAATGGTCGGGTTAAAAGAAAAAGTAGGAACACATTGGAGAGATGGATGTAATGTAATAACCCAAAACCACAAAATGTGAGGGGGAATCCATCGTGTTTCATGGAGATAAGCATGTAGCAAACCCTCTATCTTAGAAGTTACATAGTGCACATTTAGGTTATTTTAGATAAATGCGTTATTAATTAGGATTGCGCAAAAATATTGAATTGATCGATATATTGTATCGAGTATTTTTAGGGATATTTTTACTAAATTATTTTGTGCAACAGCTACAATTGTGTTGAATTTTCAGTGTTTTGATGAGTAAAATGGGATTTTCATATTAATTTTGCACAGACTTAGTGGTTTTGAATCACGTGGCAAATCTGTGAACCATTTTTTGAACCTGTCACGTGCTGTGGTCGGTTCACGAGGCTTCGTCCGTCACTGATACGAAACTCGATACTTCACCAAAGCCTTCCTGGATTCCTCGGCACACGCTTCGAAGACACGGAGGACACATCACTAAGTAAAGCTTCGGGAGGGTGTTTAATGGCTCTTTAAGGAAAAAAACTAAATATTTCCACGGAGACAAGCAGGTGGCGACCCCTCCTTCAGAAAATTTACACAGTGCACCTTTAAATCAAGTCATTTTAAACTTACGCTGCATGGACAATATGACAAATACATGATCACGTTTAGCGTTTAGCTGGTACTGATCCATCTTAATTGTATTTTAAATGTTTTTTGTCTTAAAAAAACGAATCTCTCGGTCACCACAGGGAGAACACGCACACACTCAGGGGTCAGGAGTCTAACCCACAACCGCCTCACTGAAGGAAAGCGACAGATACCGACTCTGCCACAGGGACATATATATTTTTGCAGTGCGGAGATGGAACAATAGGGACAGCAGTAGTATCAGAGGGGCTGTATAGACTCATGTTGTGATGCAGAGCTAATTGCGCCCCTCCCCCCTCTGCTCTGAGCGATGGGCCTCACTCATTTGTATGCTAACATCAAGCCGCGCGTTGCCAGTTTGTGATCAAAGATGCTCAATCTTGTTCTTAAATAAAAGGCAACACGAGGCTCTGTAGGCTGCAATTACACCGGGATCTGGCGCCTTTTACAGTCGAGTGGGGACCTTGAAATAAGCAACCAAGCGAGAACAGATTTTAATGTTCTCCGGGAAAATAGAATGATATTTTAATAAGAAGTTAATAAGGATTAGGCGTAAAAATGTTGACGTTTGTTTAGCCTGGCTCAGTCTGACCCTCTTCTCTTCATCCTCTGATCTTGGTTTGTCAAAGGGATCGAAAATTACATATTAACCAATACTAAAACTAATATCGAAACTAGATTGAGCAAGTATCAACACAAAAGCTTTCCTGAATCCATTTAGAATGATCTTGAGCTGTATCAGAACGAGGATAAGAGCATATAGACTAGAATATGGGAGGGATTACACAGATTTAAGGCTTCATCCTAATATAAAAGAAAGTATCACCAGTTAATGTTGAAAATCACATTCAATTCTAAAGAAACAGCATTTTTTATCATTGTGGTATCAGAATCTGTAGCCTGTTTATTCATTAGTATCGTGACAACACTAGTCTGACCCTTTCCCTTGCATCCGTCTACTCTTATATTCACTTCCTCTGGTCTTCTGGCTTTGCTCCTGTCTAGTCCTGTGTGCTCCTGTCTCCTCCTGTCTGCTCCTGTCTGCTCCTGTCTGCTCCTGTCTGCTTGTCTAACTTTTACTTTAAACTTTAAACCAAAATTTGTAACACCTCCCTCTCCATCTCTCGTTGTCATTCTCCTGTTTAACCAGACGACAGCTCCCGTCTCCTCCGCTTCACAAATTCACTTTAACGTCGCGTAATTAAATATTTGAAAAATATCAGGTGGAGAAAATTAAAAGAGAAAAAGCTGTGTGCTACCTGTGCTATCACTTTCCAGTGTGCGGCGGATGGTACGTCAGAGCACCGCAGGCAGAGACAGTCCCCTTTACAAACGCACTCACAAATTACATTTTGGAGAGCTCTGCCATGCTAATACCTGCAGCAGGCACGTTAATTATTTCTTATTGGGATGGCGCGACGGTTTGCATATTTCATTTAGATTGGAGGAGAAGAGGGTGAGGAGGAGGAGAGGGGGAGCAGGTTTGAAATGTGGAAAATGTGTGTGCACTGACCCAAAGTGAGAGTTTGAAAAGTTGGAGTCTGTTAGTGCGTTTGCAAGCAGCGGTGAGGAGCTAAAAGGCTAAGGGAACGCATCATAGTTTGTTTAAAAGAAACTATCAATTATAATATCATTTAGACTCAGTGGATCTGACAGAAACAGGTTTAAAAAGCTTTACGGGTCAAATACACTCAAACGGCTGCGTTCAGAACAGCTAAAAACAACAGTCAGTCCTGATTTTGTATTTGTTTGACTGCGGTTCATTTCACCGTTTCATATTCAAATCGTATTAAACAAAAGCCAAAAGTTCAGCAGTTTTTAAGTTTGATGAGTTTTACTTCAAAATGTTATTAAAAAAATTTTTAGTTTTACAAAAACAGAAACAATGAGTCTGCATATAAATGCATATTACTTAAAGGGGAACTCGGGCACATTTGAAGCTAAGGTCCGTTGCTAGAGGTGGTGGAATTCTGTCAGAAGCCAAAAAACGGCACAGATCAGTGTTTCCTCGGTGGAGATCTCACTGTGGTAGTGAGTCTGTCAAGGCAACAAACTAGTGTAGTGATGGGGGCAAGTTCTTAACTTCCACGTAAAACAACAATTTGCTTCACACTGAAGAAGCTTAACACCACTTTAACCCATCTGACAACAGCCACGAGTACAACTGGCTAAAACAAAATTGTCTTATGCTCAATAAAAAAAAACTGTCTTCATGATGTTTACAAAAAAACCAAAACCGAGAAGCAGGTTTTTCTGGAGGGAGATGAAGTGGAATTGGTGGCACAGTTTACATACCTTGGAGTAGTGTTAGACTCCAACCTGACATTCAAAAAACAAATAAAAAAGGTATCCAATATAGTCAAATTCAACTTACAAAACTTCAAACAAATCCGCCCTTTCATCACAACAGAGGCGGCCAAATCTTACCTCCACTGCATGATACTGTCCCATATAGAATACTGCTTCACAACATGGTCGTTTGCCAGTACCACCTCACTAAAACCAATTGAACAGCTTTATAAAAAAGCCATAAAAGCATTTGATAAGAAGCCACAATCATTTCACCACTGTGCAATCCTAGGAAAGTATAACCTTTTAAGTTTTGATAATTTTAAAATATTTAAAAACTGCTGTATCATTTTTAGGTCCCTGCACGAACTGGCCCCACCACCCTTGAAAAAATACATAAAAAGGAAAAGTGTGTCTAGCACCAGATCAACCTCTAGAGGGGATTGTGAGATACAATTTCGAAAAACCACCTTCGCTCAAAATGTTCTCTCGATCGCAGGCTGCAGCAGCTGGAACACCTCACCTGTCTCAGTCAGAACCAGCCCAACCTTTGCATCGTTTAAAACGCACCTTAAGAGATGGTTGAAAAGCAGTCAAAATTGTAACCATCTTTAGACACCACTACACACACACATACAAACACACACACGTAGACACTAGCACTTTAGAAATAGTACTGTAATACTGTAGGCACCTTATAATGCAACAGCACTTTAGGTCATGATAGCTATGTTTATTGTACTGCACTATACTGTGTATTATGCATATTGTTAGTTATATTTGTCGAGTCTGTCAAATGTCTGTTTTATGTGTATTTTATATATTTTATATATGGGACTACGGATGGAAATTAGCACCTGTGCTAAATCCGGCGTATTTACATCAATATGTGTGATTTCATACAAATTGTATGTTCATGAATATGCACTGTCCCATCCAAATAAACAAATAAACAAACAAAAGAAGAACATTTTAATGGAAACAAGCAGATGCCAAATAAGCATCAGTCAACTTAATATTTTGGCTTAGAGAATAAAATCAATAAATATTATATATATAAATATATTAATCAACTACATCAAATAAGAAAAATATGCAGGGAAAACGTTGCTTAGCTCACAGTTGCATTGTGTAAAAAAAGCATGTTCTTAAAACAAGTAAACTTTCAAGTAAGTTCCCAAACATTAAAGCAGGAAATCCTCCAAACGTGAGGCTCATGTGCAGATGTGGGTTTGACTTCTTAACTTTCTGATCAGATTTTTCCATTTCCATTTTACATTTTTCCTGCATATTTTCCCCAAACTTTCATGTAACCGACAAACCAAGATGGCGCCCGGAGCTCCGCAGATTCGTTTATCGCTTGAAAATGACCCCAAAAATCGAGCGCTAAACCTGGGATTTACCACGGCCCGCGAACGCATCACCTAATTTATGTAAAGCATCGCATCGGTGTATCAGAACGCAGGCATGAGTCCAGGAACGCGACGCTAATTCGATTTAAAGTGCCACAAACCTGAGGCGCAGTATTCAAATGACAGGATCACATCTGTACAGTTGTGCTGAGAAGATCCTGGAGCTAAGACCTGGTTTAGACCTGGTTTAGACCTGGTTAGGATTCTGAACAGGGACTACGAGGAGAGCTGAGCAGACTGGGAACTAACAAGAAAAAATAAACTTTGAAGAAAATCAGTGCTGTCAAATGATTCATTTTTTTTATCAGATTAGTCACACTTTAGAATTTTGATTAATCATGATGAATTGCAGTTAATTATTCTTCAAAAAAAGACCAAAATATTTTGACAAAGATGCAATTTATTATCAAAAAGTTATATTATTGACATTTTTCTATCACTGGTAGTTTTGTTGACAACATTTTCGTGGGTGCACTCGGCCAACGCTGTTTATCGTGCTCAGCTTGTTGTTGTTGGTACAAGTAGCATCGTTGCGGCCGCTGAATCAAACCCGTGTTTTGCTTTAAGATGGTGTTTTAAACGTGTTGTGCTTCTGTGGAAAGAGAGTTCATCGCCGCAATATCTGCAAACTACCTTAGTTTTATCTAAAGTCCCATCGGGGAGTATTTTGCAGAGAAATTTGCCGCTGAGCACCAGTCACAGTCTCATCTGTCGTCTTCACATCCGCGTATGGACCTGATCACTGACCTAATAACCTGCGCCGCCTTTCAGGACCATCTGCACTTTCCATAGAGGAGCGTTAAAAATAAATTAATTTGTGTTAAAAAAAACATTAGTGTGATATTTTTTGTGATTAATCACATGTGCAACGTTGACAGCCCTAAAGGAAATGCTTAAAAGTACAGTTTTGTTAAGAAATATTTGGAGAGGGTTCAGATTTATTTCGACTTTCAGGCCTAAGTTTGAACCTGGTTTAGTTTTCTAGTATCTTGAGTTTATAAAATACAGTAGACTTTACTGTCCTCTGCATTTGACCCATCCTTCAGTGTCTCTGGGTCAAAACCGTCAGGAGCAGTGGACCCGTCTCCAGATCTTGAGCTGGTCTTGAGCTGTGAAACTCCACATAGAAAAGCCCGAAATAAACCTGGATCTTCTTATCATCTCCTTCCTCTCCCTCCGTTACTCTCCACCTTCCATGTCCTTCCTCTTTTTTATCACTCTTCCTCTTGCCTACCTTTTCCTCTCTTCTCTCTTCCTTCTCTTTTTATCTTTCTCTTTACTTTATCTTTCTCCCTCCCCATTTCCTCCTTTTTTCTCCCCTTTTCTCTCTTCATTCTCCCCCTCCCCGTCCTCCCTCCCTCTGTCTGTATTTAACCGTAGCCCTGGGGCCACATGTGTCTTGTCTCGTAGGTGATAACAGCCACACAGGGACCTCCATGTTTCTCTGCTCCAAATGAACTGCTCATCTCTCCTCTCCTCCTCTACTTCTCCTCTCTCCTCCTCTCTTCTCATTCATCCACAGACACAACACGACAGAATCTTTAAATAAATCACCACCTAAACTGTAAAGCAGCCTAAACAACAACCAGACGCTTGTACAAGTTTAATGCGCTGAGGGACTGAGCGGGAGTGTTTACAATATTGTTTCACTTCAAAATGGCCGCTCCACTGAGAAAAGTGACAAGTGACAAAAGAGACGCAGGTTCATTCTGGTTTGTGTGGGCTGCTGTATCGAGTATTTTTTGGTATATTTTACTAAATTATTTTGTTACAGAGCTACAGTTTTGTTGCTTGTTTAGTGGAAGGAAACTCGTTTATGCGACACATTTGACATTTTCACTGTTTTGATGAGTAAAATGGGCGTGTTTCCATATTTTTTGTGAATGTGGGTCATCAGAATTTTGGTCAGAGATTCATCAACATCTGCAAAATGTTTTTTCATTTGTTTTCCCCCTGTCATTTGATGGTTTGTATCTCGGTAACTTAGGACTAGACGGCTTTAACAATACAAACGAGAGATTACTCTACATTTTATTGGCTGCAAGTAAAAAGGCAATAACAAGGAAGTGGCTTAAACCTGAACGACCAACATTAGAGAACTGGACTGATATTGTGTAAGAGATTTAAACAATGGAAAAGGTTTTGTTTTTACTGAAAGTGCAGCTGGATTTATTCTACAAGATGTGGTCTAAATGGACAGAGTAAAGCCGGCGAGATCAGACTTCATGTAAAATGTTCATATTTGCAATGTTTTGTTGTTTTCTGAAAGAGGTTCCCTGGCTCCCAAACTTGTCTATTTAGTCTGTTTATGTTTTTAAAAAAAGAACAAAAGCAGGAACTTGTTATGTCATTCTGCACATTGCAATATGTGATCTGCTTTTTTCAATAAAAAGTAAATTTGAACAAAAAAATGGGCGTGTTTCATATTAACTGTGCACAAGAAGCGGTTTAACACTCGAAGACCTACGACATCGTATACGATACCGAGGAATATGTTTTATATAACCGCGCAGAACTTTCTAACGTAAAAGATAGAAACGCATCTTGGTGTGTGTAATTGCGCATCCTTTGCTATTTTTATTTGAAAGGTTTATTTCATTCAAAATGAACAAATACAAATGTAATAAACACCCTGGAAATGCAGAAGTGCTGTGGCTCTGGTCCTGACAGGAGCTGTTTCCATGACTGGCACCAGAAAAGTAATGGAGCGATTACACTTTTTTTTGTTTTTAGGGCAATAAGGAGATTTTTAATTTACTTACAAACTTGATATTTTGCATTTTTGTAGCTAAGGCCCTAAATTAAGCATTTTTTATGTCCAAAAATTTGTTTGTACATGTTTGCTGTGTTTTGTATAAAAGAGTGTGAATTTTATTTTCTGTTTTTTTTTTTTTTCATCTCTATTTCTGGTCCTGTAGCTTTTATCACAGGCTCATGACACAACTACAGCAGCAGATTGTGAAATAACAGGCTGTACTGAAAAAAAAAAGATGTAGAACACTCCATTATAGGGTAAAAGGGGCAGTTTAAAAAGCAAAATTAAGAAAAAAATCCAGGCGAGGAGAAATGTACTAAAATTGCCCTTAGGTCTTCGGGCGCTAACAAAGACTTTTAGTATCACAGCCATGATTTAGCCTTTATTTTTCATTGAACCGTATTGAATCGATTTAAAAATATATCATATCGAATTGAAAGTGCACTGTACCGAGATCTGTATCGTATCGTGGCCTATGTATCGAGGTATAAATATCGTATCGGCAGCGTCTGAATGATACCCAGCTCTATTTACACTCATCATGAATACTTAAAATGAATAAATGTGAAAAAATTGGCAAAAACTGTGCAAAATATTGGACATATACTGTAGTAACACGCGTGCAGCAGTGCCACATGTATTTTGAATAACACCTCTTTCTCTCTTTCTCTCTTTGTCCCACACATTTCTTTCACTCTGTTCTCTTATCTCCTGAAATGCGAGTGGCCCTTTTCCCTTCTCACCCCTGGGCCCGTCATTCTCTCTATCTCTTCCTCGCCCTCTCCTCTCATGTCTTCTCTTCTTTGGGTGAGTGTCTCCTCTGTCATAAAGTGGTAGACAAATCCCTCTAAGCTTTAATAAAGCTGTGAATCTGCTGCAGCTCAGTGGACTTCACAGCTTCTCCTCCCACAGAAACAACACCATAATGTCAGCGTTATTCTCTTTAAAATGACGACATACTTCCTGCGTTTAGAAAGAACTATACGGGGAAAAATAATCATATATTGTGTTTATTTGCAATGATAGAGAACTGGCTGCCATTATTCAGCTTTATTCAGTGAGAACAACACAGTGTGAGTGAAGTGTCTTGCCAAATGACACCACAGTATGAAGCTCTTCAGCAGAGATCAAACCAGCAACCGTTGGGTCACGGGCATCTCTACCAACTGCATGAGCCACTGCTGCCATCCTAGTCCTGATCTAGTCCTGGTTTAATCCTGGTTCAGTTCTGGTTTAGTCCTGGTTTAGTCTTGGTTTAGTCCCGGTTGAGTTCTGGTTTGATCCTGGTTCAGTCAAGACTCAGGCCTGGCTCAGTCCTGGTTCAGTCCTGGCTCAGTCCTGGTTTAGTCTTGGTTCAGTCCTGCTTTAGTTCTGTCCTGGTTCTGTTCTGGCTCAGTCCTGGTTTAGTTTAGGTTCAGTTCTGGTTCAGTCCTGGTTCAGTCCTGGTTTAGTCCTGGTTCAGCCCTGGTTTAAACCTTGTTTAGTCCTGGTTTTGTCCTGGTTTAGTCCTGGTTCAGCCCTGGTTTAGTCCTGGTTTAGTCCTGGTTCAGCCCTGGCTCAGTCCTGGTTTAGCCCTGGTTTAGTCCTGGTTTAGTCCTGGTTTACTCCTGATTTAGTCCTGGTTTAGTCCTGGTTTAGTCCTGGTTTATCTGCTCTGTTATAAATCTGGGCTAATGGGTTTAGACACAGATTAAACTAATGCTTTCGATCAAGTCATTAACAATAAATATCAGCTTCAATTACTGCAGAATCTAGTGTTGCTTCTCTCCTCCCTCCTCTCTTCTCTCACCATCCCTCCTTTTTATTCCCCTCTTTCCCTGCCTTCTCCTCCCTCTCTCTTTTTTCACTCGTTCTTATCTCCTGGCTCTTTCTCTTGTCCCTCTTGTAATCCCGTGTGACTGTATGAAGTGTCGGTGGTCTTTGGGACATTATAATCCGTCTCTTTTCTCTCCCTCTCTATCGTTCTCTCCTCCTCTCTTGTTTCTAATCTCTCCCTCTCTCCCTCCATCTCTCCTTCTGCTCTCGTCCTCTCCGTACATCTTCCCCGCTCTTGTTCCTCACGTTGTAATCCCTCCCTCTATTGCTCCCTCTACTCTTGTCCACTCTCGTCGTAATCCCTCTCTCCTCTCGTCTTTCCCCCTCTCCCTCCGTCTCCCTCTCTTCCCTCGCTCGTCTTTGTGGAGAATCTGTGGCTCGTGTTGGTGTAATCCCTGCTCAGACTGTGATATTTCCTGACATTTACATGGATCTACTTCACACAAAGACATACAGACAGGATCACCGCTGAGAAGGAGGGAGGAGAGGGAAGAGAGGAGGAGAGAGGGAAAGAGAGGAGAGGGAGGAGGGCATAGGATCACTACTAAGAAGGATGGAAGCGAGGGAAGAGAGGGTGTAGAGGAGGAGAGGGAGAAGGAGGAGAGAAAGAAAGAGGACATAGGATCACGACTAAGAAGGATGAAAGAGAGGGAGGAGAGGTGAAAAGGAAGGGAGGAGAGAGAGGAAGACGATCACTACTAAGAAAGATGGAAGAGGGGGAGGAGAAGGAGAAAGGGAAGAGAGAAGGGGGAGAGAGGAGAGGAGAAGAGAAGAGAAGGGGAGAGGGAGAGGGAGGAGAGAAAGAGGAGGACATGGGGTCACTGCTAAGAAGGATGGAAGAGAGGGATGAGAGGGTGAAGAGGAGAAGAGAAGAGAAGGAGGAGAGAGTGGGAAGGAGGAGAGACAGAGGAGGACATAAGATCACTACTGAGAAAGACAGAAGAGAGGGAGGAGAAGGTAACGAGGGAGGGAGGAGAAGAGAAGAGAAGAGGAGGAGGAGAGGGAGGAGGACATAGGATCACTACTGAGAAAGACAGAAGAGAGGGAGGAGAGAGAGGGGGAAAAGGAGGAGAAAAGAGAAGGAGGAGAGGGGGAAAGAGGAGAGAAAGAGGAGGACATAGGATCATTATTGAGAAGGACTGAAGCGAGGGAGGAGAGGGTGAAGAGGAGGAGAGAAGGGGGAGAGAGGAAGAGAGAAGAGAAGGATGAGAAGGTGAAGGAAGAGAGAGAGAAGGACATAGGATCACTACTGAGGAAGACAGAAGAGAGGAAGGAGAGGGTGAAGAGGGAGAGAGAGAGAGAAGGAGAAGACAGGATCACTGCTGGGAAGAGAGGGGTGATAGGGGAGGAAAGAGGAAAGGAGAAACAAGGGTAGAGAGGAGGAGGAGAAAGGAAGGAGAGGGAAAGAGGGGGACAGATGGGGAGGAGAAGAGAGAGAGGAGAGAAGACTATTGAGAAGGACTGAAGAGAGGGGAGGAGAGGGTGAAGAGGAGAGAGAGAAAGAGAGAGATGGTGAAAAAGGAGGAGAGAGGGAGAGACAGGAGAAGACAGGATCACTGCTGAAGGAAGGAAGGCCGGGAAAGAGACAGGTGATAAAGGAGGAAAGAGGAAAGGAGAAAGAAGGGTAGAGAGGAGGAGGAGAAAGGAAGGAGAGGGAAAGAGGGTGACGGATGGGGAGGAGAAGAGAGAGAGAAGAGGAAAGAAGAGAAGGAAGAGAGGGGTACGGAGGAGAAAGAGGAGGACATAGGATCACTGCTGAGAAGGACTGAAGAGAGGAAGGAGGGTGAAGAGGAGAGGGGGAAGAGAGAGAAGGAAAAAGGAGGAGAGAAAGGAAGGGTAAAGAGGAGGAGGAGAGCAGAAGGAGAGGGAAAAAAGGAGACAAAGAGAGAGGAAGAGAGAGGATCTGCTTCACACAAACAGGAATACAGACAGGAAGGATCAGCGCTGAGAAGAGAAAGAGATGGAAAAAGAGAAGAAGCGAAGAGCGAGAAAGAGAGAAAAGGAGGAGAGAAGCGTGCGCATGTCCTCCCCGTGTTACTGTGGTTCTCCTGGTTTGATATTTGAAACTTCTTTGCAAAACACAGGGGACAAACTACCTCACTAATATATTCAAAATATTAACACATCTAATTAGGAATTCCAAAACGTGTAACCCTCATTAACAGTTTTAGTCTTTCTCCTATTTTTAAGTGTAAACATGATAATTGATAGCTGTATTCATTATAAGGAATAAATTATGTAAAAACGGGAGCTTTTGTTTAGACAGAAACTCCTCAGGAACTGTGTGCTGGATTTGTGTGGAAATGGTGTGGTCCAAATTACCATAACCTTGACTAAAGGGCAGAAGAAAGGGCGAAATGGAATGAATTGATCAAATTATGGCTCCTCGTACAATATTTATAACAGCCCTGTGCAGTCTTCATTACCAGAGATTAAATACAGACGCGTATCAATAATTCAGAGGCTTAATCTTAATTTTCTCTGCAATTAACGCGGACAGCCAGCACCAAACCCGCTAACGGTTCACACGCCCTCTATAACCAATGTATATATACAATTAGTCATATTCGCGCCTATATGTGTATTAATATGTATTAAACTGCTTTATTTGCAATTTTCATATTTTTATAATGTGAACTACAGCAAAGTCAGATTATTTCTATGCCGCAGAATCTATATTAGACAATTGGAACGGTGCGAGGGATAAAAATCACTGTTGGTTTTATATTTAACGTGATGTTTAATAGCTGCAGGCGAGTTTACATTATTTACACGTTTTTGTGATGCCGCTTTAGCAAAATGCTACTAATGAGAATATGCAAATGAAAAGGAGAGGTAATACTGACTAATTGGAGGCTCTAAAGGTGTTGAGAGGTGTTTGGATTTGTGAAAGAAGGTAAAGGAGAGGATGGGAAGGAGAGATGGAGCAGAGGAAAGGGTCAGAGGAGCAGAGGAGGAGCAGAAATTGAAAAAAGAAGGTCAGAGGAGCAGAAGATGCAGAGGACAGAATCAGATGGAGCAGAGGAGAGGGTAAGTGGGACCAGAGGATGCAGAAAGGAAGGGCAAATAGAGCAGAGGAGAAGCAGAAGATGCAGAAGAGAAGGTCAGATGGAGCAGAAGACGCAGAAGAGATTCAGAGGGAGCAGAGGAGGAGCAGAGGATGCAAAAGAGAGGGTCAGAATAGCAGAGGAGCAGAAGAGAGGGTCATATGAAGCAGAGGAGGAGCAGAAGATGCAGAAGAAAAGGTCAGATGGAGCAGAAGAGAGGGTAAGAGCAGCAGAAGATGCAGAAAGGAAGGGCAAATACAGCTGAGGAGAAGCAGAAGATGCAGAAGAGAGGGTCAGAGGAGCAGAAGATGCAGAGGAGAGGGTCAGAGGGAGCAGAGGAGAAGCAGAGGAGCAGAAGAGGGAGAAGAGAGGGGCAAATGGAGCAGAGGAGGGACAGAAAATGCAAAAGAGAAGGTCAGTTGGGGCAAAAGTTGCAGAAGAGAAGGTCAGATGGAGCAGAAGATGCAGAGGACAGGATCAGATGCAGCAGAGGAGGAGCAGAAGATGCAGAAGAGAAGGTCAGAGGAGAAGAAGATGCAGAAAGGAAGGGCAAATACAGCAGAGGAGAAGCAGAAGATGCAGAAGAGAGGGTCAGAGGAGCAGAAGTTGCAGAAGAGAAGGTCAGATGGAGCAGAAGATGGAGAGGAGAGGGACAGAGGGAGCAGAGGAGAAGCAGAAGATGCAGAAGAGAAGGTCAGAGTGAGCAGAGGATTCAGAGGACAAGGTCAGAGGAACAGAAGATGCAGAGGAACAGAAGATGCAGAGGAGAGGGTCGGGTGGCGCAGAGGAGAAGAGAACGCAAAGGAAAGGGTCAGATCAAGGACAGATAAAGTGTTTGTCCCTAAAGCTCGTGTCACAAACATGAGTCCGCTGAGAGCCGTAGCTTTTATAATGATTTCATATTGAACCAAAGAGTGATGAGGCTGATGCAACGCAGAGCAAACTGCACAGACACTGTTCAATACCAGAACACGTGTTAGTGATAATATTTAACGTACAAGAAAACATCGACCTAATGAAAACGTTCGGGCAAAAGGAAACAAGTTCAACACTAAAATCACATGCTTTTTGTCAACTAAAACTACAACTAAAACTACTGATATTTCTGCAAAAAATAAATGAATTAATAGTAAAGAGGTGAGACTAGATCTAAGTTTTTCATTTTCGACTTTTCAGTTAAAGAGCGCAGTTAAAATAAAACGTTTCTGGAGAGCTAAACCTGCTATGGATTTTGAAAACAGATTATAGCCCTGCTCCTCTGGCTCCGCTCCTCTAGCTCTGCTCCTGTCTGCTCCTGTCTGCTCCTGTCGCTGTGTTTTGAGCATAAATCGTGGCAGAGTCGCGCTGACATCTGGCCATCGTGGTGGAGGAGATAAAGGTCTAATGTGAACCATAAAAAATCCCCCAGCTCCATTTTACTGAGGGCATTATCAGCTACTGTTCTTTAATGACAATCAGACCCGCGCATAATTACTGACTGTGGACAACCTGCAGAGAGGAGGAAGAGAGGAAAAAGAGAGGGAGGAGGGGAGAGGAGGGAGAGAGGGGAAGAGAAACAGAGGAAGAAAAAGGGGAGAAAGAGAAAGGAGAAAAATGGAAAAGAGGGCAGTGTGACTCCTCCGCTCATCTGCTCCCCCTGAACCCAGTGAAGTTTCTCTGCCTTTTTAAACTCCACACGCCTTCACCTTGACTTGCCTCTCCACAGATCTGACCTGGTAACATCTCCTGCTTGTCTCCACAAAGTTAAATACTGTAAGTTCAAGACCCTAAACCAGAAGAATCCGATATTGTTCCGGCCTTTTGCATGAATAATTCTGTATTAAATAAACCCTGGAGGTGTTTTCATTTACGCTGCAAAGCTGAGGCCATTAAAGCAAATAACGTGAATATAAATATATAAATACTTTTGTTTAAGCGACTCCTTTTGTGGACGTTTACAGCACCAGTCTGAATTATTTAGGCGCATGAGAGTTTAAAAGGTTTTTTTTTCACTCAGCTCTGTGCGGACAAAACCTTCACCCCGTGACCTCATTTGGTCCAATTCTCTTCAAAACTTCAAAACGCTGAACTTATTTTCATCCCTCTTTCTCTCTCGCTCTCTCCTTTCTGTCTCTCTTTTCTGTCTGTCTCTCCTCTGTCTTTTCTCTCGTTTCCATCTCTCTCTCCTCATCTTATCTCTTTCTTACTCTCTTTTCTGTCTCTCCCCCTTCCTCTCTCTCTTTTCAGTCTCCCTCTCCCTCCCTCTCTGTATTTTCTCTCCCTCCCTTTCACTTTTCTGTCTCTCTCTCCCTTCCTCTATCTCTTTTCTGTCTCTCTCTTTCTCTCTCTCCTTCTTTTCTGTCTCTCTCTTTCATCCTCTCTGTCTTTTCTGTCTGTCTCTCTCCCTCGTTCTCTTTTCTCTCTCTTTCTCTCCCTCTCTGTCTCTCGCACTCCCTCTCTGTCCTTTCTGTCTCTCTCCCTCTCTCTTTTCTGTCTCTCTCTCCCTCTCTCTTTTGTCTCTCTCCCTCTCTGTCTTTTCTCTCTCTCTCTCTCTTATTTCTCTCTTTCCCTCCATCTCTGAACCCCCATCTTATCTCTCTCCTTCTCTCTCCCTATGTATATCCCCTACCTCTCCGTCCATCCTTCCCTCCCATTCTCTCTCTCTTTTCTGTCCCTCTCTCTGTCTCTCTTCCTCTCTTTCTCTTTTCCGTCCCTCTCTCTCTCCCTCTCTCACACCCCATCTTCTCTCTCTTCTCCCTCTTTCTTTCTTTCCTTCTCGCTATAAATACAGTATATACCCATTCCTCTCCCTTCATTCCGTCATCCCTCCCTTCCTCTCTTTGTTCCTCCCTCTCTGTCTTTTCAGTATCTCACTCTCTCTTTCTCCCTCTTTGTCTTTTATGTCTCTCTCTACCTCTCTCTTTTCTCTCTCCCTCCTTTGTTCTCTTTTCTGTCGCTCTCTCTCGCCCTCTCCCTTTTCTGTCTCTCTCTCCCTCCCTCTCTGTCTTTTTTTCCATCTCTCTTCCCCCATCTTATCTGTCTCCTTCTCTCTCTTTCTCTCTGTATATCCCCTACCTCTCCCTCCATTCCATCCCTCCTTCCCTTTCTCTCTTTGTTCCTCCCTCCGTCTCTCTCTCTCTCTCTCCCTCTCTCCCTCCCTCCTCCCTCGTTCCTCTCCCTCTCTCTCTCTCTCCGTCCACTCCTCCATTACCTCTCCCTGCTGGGTCTTTTGTTCAGAGCTACTTCAAAAACAAGTTTTCTGTGAATAATTTAACCTGAAAAATCATTGCAGAAGAATGTGAAAAATGCATGGGGAGAAATAATGCATCAGATGGCACCTCTGTTTGTTGTTTTTGGAGTTTTCTGAGTTTGGGATCAAAGCTGGAGCGCCGCACATAATGAACAGTAGTGCTAATGTTCGGAGCGCCGGAGCTGCTAATGGAAGAATACAGGGAAATGTGTGTGAGCGGGACCCACAGGACACAATGGGGTTTTGGTCTATAGTGTACACGGATACGACAATGGATATTATGAAAGGATGAAACGCATTTTTATGACAGGAGAACCAACATTAACGTGCGTATAACAGGTTTGACGCCTCATTTCACAAAAACAGTTATAACAATTATATTTAAGGTAAAGTTATGTGAGGTAAAATGTAGTAAAAGTCGGTCCGTGTACCGTTCGTTCTCTTGGATTTCAATTAAGAATGAAAAACAATAAATGGGAAAACAGTTTATTTCATTATTCTGTTTTAGTGTCAAACAAAAAACAGGTGTCGACCTCTATTTCCAATTATTTCCAATATTTAATTTAAAGTTTATTTCAAACAAACACAAATCAAAAAACAGTCATTGTGCGTGTTTCAGTTTTAATATTTCATTCTCTCTGGTTTATGCCCCGGAAGTTCTGCTGCTTAGAGTTTATCGCTGTTTCCTGTTTCTCATAATTGAGTTCAACATGTTTGTCCAAAAGTCCTTCAGGCAGCGTAACTTCCGGGGCAAATAAACCAGAGCTAAAATATCTAAATTAAAATAGGCACCGACAGAGTCCTGCACAGGTCCATTTTTGGAGACCCGCAACCGCTCGCACCTGTGCAGTCCAGCACAACACCCGCCCGGAAACCCGTGATTATATCAAAGTTAAATCCGACACCCGCCCGCACCCGTTAACATTCCACCCATTACCCGCCCGTGATTAATCACACACAAACTAGAAGTGTTCGAACTGACGCACTTTATTTTTTTAGATGCGCGTCTCAATGAACAACAACAAACAAACAGCAATAGCAGGTCGCTGCTAAGCTAAGCTTTGCTCCACCTGAGCCCTAAATCGCACAATAACAATGAAACAAACAATGAAAAAAAACAACCAATGTCAGTTTAACACAAAATAAAAGCCTTAATTTGATCTAACCAGGGTCACTGTGCAGGAACAGTATTGTCCTCAGTCGCAGGTTTCAGCTGCGTTCTGTGTTCTTGGATCACAAATCCAGTGGAGGAAAAGTCTCTCACTGCAGCGCTGGATGTGAGATTGAGAGCAACACCTCGTGCACTGATTCACCCGACCCACTACCCTCTGTAGTGTGATCACTACCCGCTCACACATCCGCCCGTAACATTACAGAACGTTAAAACCCGCCCGTTTCAGCAACTATTTGCGGGCACCCGTCAGGTACCCGCAGGTACCTGACCCGGTGCAGGACTCTGGGCACCAAGACTGTTTTTTGATTGGTGTTATTTGAAAAAAAATTTAATTAAATATTGGAAATAGAGGTTGAAATTTGTTTTTTTGTTTGACACTAAAACGGAATAATGAAATAACAAACTGTTTTCCCATTTTATTGTTTTTCGTTCTTACACGGACCCTTGTTGTTTATTTGTTTTGTAAGTTTATAATTTTACTTCCTGGTTGGACACGAGCAGCAGATGCGACGTAAGTTGAGGTAATTCACAACTTGTCTAAAGTACGACAAATAGAAATAAATGACAACACCTTTATTTAGTTACATGCATGCCATTTTTTTCTTCTCAGCTTATTTCTTCACAAACTGCCACTTAACTGATGTAAAACTATGATAAATATTCAGGGACTATCCCACCAAACCAAAACAAGTCCAAAACTGGGCTCTGTGCCTGATTTTTTTCTGTCTTAAAATCATTGAATACCAGAAATAGTTGCTTTTAAATGGTCTAAAGTGGTCCAAAGCTTTCCTCGCAGCCTCCTAATTATTCACTACAGTGAGTTTACAAGCACAACATTCAGAGACTCGAGGTTACGCTAACAGGAACTAGTATGCTAACGTGTACTTCTGCATTCTGGGACAATAAAACTCACAGCGGACTTATTTTGACCTCAAGAGCTGCTTATACAAAATATCTGTACTGGGGCAAGACATATTTCATTCAGATACAGAGAAACTTTAACTTGAGTCAGAGTTTACTGAGGAAAATGAAATAAGTAAAAACAGCCCAAAAGCAACAAATCAGAGCCAAGAATCCCAACTATCGACCAATCACAGGCGAGCACACAGTAGCCTATAGTTGATGAAAACCAGCTTTGAGAATGTGGAGGAAATAAAACATAAAATCTCTTTATTTGAAAATCTGTGGATAAAAGTCAGGAAATGGAGGGACAAAGGAAGAGTAGAAACATCTGCACAAAACATCTGCACAAAACATCTGCACAAAACATCTGCACAAAACATCTGCGATCAGGTCAAAATGTCACAACACGGTCCTGGTTTGGTCCTGGATTCGTCCTGGATTGGTACTGTTTTTGTTCTTGGTTTTGTTCTGGTTTTGTTCTGGTTTGACCCCAGTTTTTTTTTAGTTTGATCCTGGTTTAGTCTTCGATTGGTGCTGGATTGATACTGATTTTGTCCTGGTTTATCCTTGGTTTGTTTTTGGTTTTGTTCTGGTTTGATCCTGGTTTAGTCCTGGTTTAGTCCTGGTTTAGTCCTGGATTGGTATTGTTTTTGTTCTTGGTTTGATCCTGGTTTTGTCCTGGTCTAGTCCTGGTTTGGTCCTGATTTAGTCCGAGTTTAGTCCTGGACTGGTACTGGTTTTGTCCTGGTTTGTCCTTGGTTTGTTCTTGGTTTTGTTTCGGATTGAACCCAGTTTAGTCCTGATTTAGACTTGGTACGGTCCTGTTATATTCCTGAGATACTCCAGGGCGAGTCCTTGTTTAGTTCTGGTCTAGGGCTGCACAATTTTGGATACAAAGTATTGCAATTACATTTGGAATATTTGTTTAAAAGGCAGAACTCAAGTGTGTGTTCAGATGCACATTGTAAACTCAAGGGGCATTAACATTAACAACATTTGATCTAAGAAAGGACGTTTTATTATAGACGCAGCCTTTGTGATTTGATAATTGCAGCAACTCAAATTGTGATTTTGACTTGTTTGCAAATTGTGAAGCCTTGTTTACTCCAAGTTTAGCTCTGGAATTAGTTTAGTCGCAATTTGAAGGTCAAAACAAGTCCACATACAAACATATTAATGCATATTGTGCACCAGAAACTGCAAGACATGCAATATAATGTTGTCAAATATACCCTAAAGCATGTTACAAATGCTAATCTTAATGCTCGGTCCACTAGCTGTAGTCAGGCCTGAGTGAGGGACACTTTCTGAGGATATTTCACTTTTCTTTATTTACACTGACAGAGAAAATGTTGAACTTTGTGTT